>JAKCPI010003644.1:0-49041 GCA_023213315.1 Euborellia annulipes | reverse complement strand
TGAAATGAAATTCTTATATGCATAGAGAGGACCTTCTAGGGATTATAGGGAAATTATTTTCATCCCGAAATTCCCATAACTTTTTGAGTAATTAATTCTCAAAGTTACGATTTCTCCCATAGGAAATGTATAGAGAAATATTTATACCCTCGGGGCTTGGTGTAGGGGTTAGCGTGCTAGAGTTGGAAGTGAAAATGTCGGAGGTGTGCGATTTTTTTCCTCTTGAGTGTATTTATACCGTATATTCTTTGCATTTATATATTCTATGAATGGGTACTGGATTTGAATGAAATAATAATAATTTTTTTTTTTTCATAATTGAGAAGAAAAGCGAGTGTCCGCCGCAGACGGCCTTCTGTCTAAATGTGGAAGCTTCTCATAATTAAGGAAAAGGCTCTATGGAAGGAGAGGACCACAGAAAGTGAGATTGGAAAAATTTGAAATACTACATCAGTAAAGTGTAATTCAAAGAAATTTGACGAAAAATTTTTACTGATATAACTTTTTAAAGAGACATCTAAAAAATAATTGCAATTTTTGGATTTTAATCAAAATCGCTGGAGCGAAGCCCGAGAAAATCGAAAAAAAAAAAAAAAAAAAAAACTGAAAAAGTAAATGAGTCAGAAGAAAACGCAGACAAATTTTTTTCTTTAAAAATATATTTTAACAGCTGACATTTTGGTCAAAGCCTTCACTTGGAGCTAAAAAACTAACTAATAAGCCGGCTATGCCACATACCGTAAAATTTAAGAAACAAGTTAATTAAATCCGGATTAAATTGAATATGTATAAAAACTAACTACTAACATTAAGCTAAAAAATACATTAGATGAAATTGTATTGCCCTGAGGCAATTATGACATTAGGCACAAAAAAAAAAAAAAAAAAAAATTATTGTAATGGTGATAAAAGAAGGAAAAGTTTTTCTTGAACTGAAGACTTTTTCCCTGATGTTATATCCTAAAATATTACCAGATATAATTCAAAATATATGTAGATAATGACCAATAACAGGTATGATTTTCATTCTGTAAAAATTTTTAAAAATTGATTGTTGAACTATATTTATAAAAGAAAATGTTTCGTTGTCTATAGCTCCGAGGATGGCTTTGACCAAAGCCGAAACGTCAGATGTTAAAATAATTTTTAAAGAAAAAAATTTGGCTGCGTTTTCTTCTGACTTTCATTCCTGTTACAAATTCCACCAGCCATAAAATACCTTTATACATGAGTAAAGTACTTGTACTTTTTGGTAGATTTTGTTCAAAAGCTTATTTTCACGCCTCAATGAGTGGCCAAACTTAAAATATAAAATTTCAACCTCACAACTCTTTTCCTTCTTGCTTTAAATTGGTAAGACAAAACATGAATTTTTGTTAAATCGTTAACACTTTCTCACAATATTTGTATAGTTAAAAGAGAGATTGTTTATCTCATACCTTTATATAGGGATGTCAAACTAACAGAACACAATTATCTCTCAAGAGACCTCAAACACTTTAATTATTCTCCTTGCTTACTAGTCTGTGATTACCGTACAAAACTTGATTAATGAATAAAAACAAAAAAAGAAATAAAGCAAAGTAGATTGCTACTCAAATATTTTCTAACCATATCTCCTTGGAGAAATTAACTTGTCAAACTGAACAACTTTAAGTTTGTTTTATTTATTTTTTTCATCTTATAACTTAAAATATATCAACAAATGTTATTAATATTTCAATCTAAAAAAAAAAAAAAAAAAACTTTTGAATAAGATCTTTTATTTAAATTGAATAAGGAACGCAATGAGCAGGGAGGGCAGCCAGCAGAAATAAAAACCTTTGATATAATTTCGTCGACGTTTCGGTAACTCCCATCCTCAGGACCTATGGCCATTGAATATTTATTAATTTATTTTATATATAAGTACAATTGTTATTTATAAAATCTGGTGTGACTGGTCTCACACAACTTTATCTTACCTTCAGTAATCGAAAGTTGTGTTCTGTGCTTATTACACCAGATTTTTTGTGTCAATATATGTTTAGTTTCGGACTGTACTGTACATTCGAATAATCTGACGATGAAAAGAGCAGTTAATTTTCGACCATAGGTCCTGAGAATAGGAGCGATGCATTTCTGAAACGGTATGGTATTCAAATGGCTTAAATAAAATCATCGGACTGCCTGGGATCCGAACCCTCGACCCTTAGTATAAAAGGCTACCAACTACGCCAGGCCAAGGGCATTATTTGATTTAAACTCGTTTTTATTTAAATTCATTTTCCGGCTCTTCCTTGCATAGAGCCTATGTTAAATCCCCATATGGGGGGGTTTACATTTTAATTTCGATTTAAAAGAGGGTCCCCTTAATTTTTTACACATTTAAAATGAGATTTTGTATTTATTTAAGATTCCATATTGTGTATAAAATAAGAGAATAACATTTTGAAAAATAACCATATGTTATTTAAAGGACCTATGGAATTTTGAATCAATTGACTTTTACTTGTGAATTGTAAATGGTCAAATTAAATAAGGTGCTATGGGAAACTAAATATATCTAGTCACAAAAAATCTGGTGTGACAGCACAGTATACAGATTTCTATTACCTTCGGTAAGAGAAAGTTGTGTGTTGTGCGCCAGTCACACCAGATTTTTAAAATAGGTATTGGAAATATGACATAAGCAAAGATGGTGTTCTAGAAAAAAAAAATCTCTTTATTTGAAGCAGATGTCTTAAGGGGGTTCAGGAGCGACGTCTAAACATACTTAGCTTAGATGATTTAATTAAAAATCATCTGTCAAATTAGTTCAGCATTCTTGCAATAGATGGCAGGCTAGTCTAACAGTTGACCTTCTAATAGCCTATATTTATATATTTTTATGCTTTTATAAAATATACATAATGTATAATAACATTTATAAAGTATTTATTGTTAAAAGATCAATGAAAATCAACCAAATGCATTAAATATTATTAGCTACCATTCTGACATTTCTTGGCAAATTTTTGAATTAGTTGATTTTTTGGGCATACTTTTTATGACACACAACGCCATCTTATCGGGAAAAACATGCGTAACACCTTCGGTCTCGTTCCGCCTTAAATAAAAAGAAATATTTGTCGTATGAGACACGAAAGAGGCTAGAGAATTCGTTTCCGTGTTGAAATTGTTATTATTCCTTCGCCTCTTTACCTAATAACTTCATTCAAATGGGTATGCAATGCAGGCTTACTATCAAAGCTTTTCGTTTTGTATTTTTGCAAAAACAGAAAAGAAAATAAAAAGAAGTTAAAAATTCAATAGTTGATTAATTATAAATTCCCTATTCAAAGGAATTTTTAAAGACTTCTCTTTGAAAAGAAAAAAAAATATAAATTTCTTTATAAGAAATAAATCCTCTCAATTTATACTTAAAATCTTTAAAAAAAAAAAAAGGCCTCGAAGTGCCCCACAGTTGATGAGGCGTTCTCAGAACCGACAAGAGATCAAAAGCGTGCGAAGGAAACATTAATTGATCGAGAGCCCAGGCTCTAACAAGTGGCAAGTTTTAGCGGTGAAATAACAAGCAAACCAGAAGACGATAACAATATCACCTAGTCAACTAGCAAACTTTTGAATTGGATACCAATCAATTGAAATAAATATGGCCGGATTCTAAATGGCCTCTGATAAAAAAAAAAGATCTTAAAACGAAGTAAAAAAAAAAAAAAAAAAAAAATAGCAAACTTAACCGAACGATAGCAAATCATCGATATACGTTTATTCCTATGAGCAAAGCGCCTAAACGATAGGCAGCCAAAGTGTTTTTTTAACATACTTTGTTAATAATTTCGTTAATACCACTGGTAGACAAGGTTTTCTTCACAAGAAAGAAGGTGAATATAGTGAATTTTTTCATTCTGCACCAATTCAGAAAGGTAATTAGAATTTTTAGTTCATTTTTTCGACCTTGTGTTTTTACTTTCTCTTACCTATGTATATATGTAATATATATATAGAGAGAAAGTATTGGATTCATGTCAAAAATTCGATGTCGAGATTTTGATGGATCTTCACGTTTTGAGGTCCCCTGAATCCAAAAAAGTGGTTTTCGCGACATGGTCTATCTGTGGGTGTGTGGGTGTGTGTCTGGGTGTGTGTGTGTTCAATTTTAAGCATGAAGGAATTGAGCTATGAGGCTGAAATTTTATATTTAAGTTAAACACCCTCCTGGACCGGAAAAATAAGCTTTTAATCAAAATCGGCCAAAGAGTACTAGTACTTTACTGATGTACTTTTTCAGTTTTTTTCGATTTTCTCAAAATTTGCTCCAACGATTTTTTTTTAAATTCAAAAATCCATTATTTTTTAGATGCTCTTTAAAATGTATATTCTCATTTTGTCATTGAAATCTTATGAAGACCAATTTACTCTTGTATTTCATAGGAAAGATAGGAGAAATGGTTGCCATGGTAACAAAATATAAATATTTTCCCATACTTATAAATTTTACATCTGAATTCCAATGTTCCGTACTGTCGGGAACTAAATATATGTCGACACAAAAAATCTGGTGTGACAAGCACAGAACACAACTTTCGATTACCGAAGGTAAGAGAAAGTTGTGTGCTGTGCGCCAGTCACACCAGATTTTTCTTTTCTGACGTTTTTACTTTCTCTTACCTATGTATATATGTAATATATATATAGAGAGAAAGTATTGGATTCATGTCAAAAATTCGATGTCGAGATTTTGATGGATCTTCACGTTTTGAGGTCCCCTGAATCCAAAAAGTGGTTTTCGCGATATGGTCTGCCTGTGGGTGGGTGGGTGTGTGTGTGTTCAATTTTAAACATGAAGGAATTGAGCTATGAGGCTGAAATTTTATATTTAAGTTAAACACCCCCCGGGACCGGAAAAATAAGCTTTTAATCAAAATCGGCCAAAGAGTACTAGTACTTCACTGATGTACTTTTTCAGTTTTTTTTCGATTTTCTCAAAATTCGCTCTAACGATTTTGATTAAAATTCAAAAATCAATTATTTTTTAGATGCTCTTTCAAATGTATATTCTCGTTTTGCCCTCAAAATTGTTTGAAGCACACTTTACTCTTGTGCTTCATAGGAAAGATAAGAGAAATGGTTGCCATGGTAACAAAATATAAATATTTTCCCATACTTATAAATTTTACATCAGAATTCAAATATTCGCCCACGGGGCTTGGAGTAGTTGGTAGCGCGTCTACCTTCTATACCGAACGTCGCGGGTTTGGACCCCAGGCAGTCCGAAGATTTTATTTAAGGCATTTGGATACCAAATGGCTTAAATAAGAATGCCTGGACCCAAATATGTATAATAATCAATAACGGATATCGTTTAAAGTCTTAAATGGCCTAAGTTGCCGAAAAGACCGTGTGAATGAGTGTGTGAATGTGAGTGTGAATGAGAAAAAAGTGTGAATGTTTAAAAAAAAAAAAAAAAAATTCAAATATTCCCTACTGCCGGGAACTAAATACATGTCGACACAAAAAATCTGGTGTGACCTTCGGTAATCGAAAGTTGTGTGCTGTGCGCCAGTCACACCAGATTTTTGTTAATAATTTCGATAATAATTAACAGATTTTTACGAATTAATGATTTTTAGAAAGCCAAAGAACTATAGTATACCGTAAATATATGTTTTTTGCATTCAGGGATATCTAAAATTATATTAGGGGTGACCAAAGCAAAAAAAATCTGGTGTGACTGGCGCACAGAACACAACTTTCGATTACCGAAGGTAAGCTTGTCACACAAGATTTTTTGTGTCGACATGTATTTAGTTTCCGACAGTACGGAATATTCGATTTTCAAGAAGTAAAATTTATAAGTATATGAAAATATTTATATCTTGCAACCATTTCTCCTATCTTTTCTATTGAGTACAAGAGAAAAGTGGTCTTCAGAAGATTTCAATGGCAATATGAGAATATACATTTTATTGAGAATCTAAAAAATAATTGATTTTTGAATTAAAAAAAAAATCGTTTGAGCAAATTTAGAGAAAATCGAAAAAAACTGAAAAAGTACATCAGTAAAGTACTAGTACTCTTTGGCCGATTTTGTTCAAAAGCTTCGTGGCACGTCTCAGGGGGTGCCTAACTTCAATATAAAATTTCAACTTCCTAGCTCTTTTCGTTCTTGAGATATTTTGTTCACAGACACACACACAGACAGACAGACCATGTCGCGAAAACCACTTTTTTGGATTCAGGGGACCTCAAAACGTGAAGATCCATCAAAATCTCGACATCGAATTTTTGACATGAATCCAATACTTTCTCTCTCTAGGCCTATATATATTAACATATATTTAGAGGTAAGAGACAGTAAAAATATAAAAACTTTAAGCCGTTTGCGGCACGTCTAAATGACCCCCGATTGGGATGAAACTTAAAATTTTAATCTATTATAACTGTTAACTATCTGCATATTTTTAAGGGGTGTCGCATTAAAAAAAAACCCTGAAAATTCAAAATAAGAGCCGTTTTAGAGCACATTTTCTATTAAAATTTTATTTTCTCAATATCTCTAAAACTGTGCCTGATGGAAAAATTCTAACGACATATCTGAATTCAGTATAAAAAAAAAATGTACTAGATTCACTAATTAGATTTCTTGTGAAGAAAACCTTGTCGATCAGTGTTATTAGAAAAATAAAATAACGCATATAAAGATCCGTGGGCCCTCGGGGCGTGGTGTAGAGGTTAGCGTGCTAACCTCGTATACCAAACGTCGCGGGTTCGGACCCCAGGCAGTCCGATGATTTTATTTAAGCCATTTGGATACCAGATGGCTTAAATAAGAATGCCTGGACCCTATATATGTATATTGTAATGCTAGGATAGGAGTGAGATTTTAGTACTGATAGCAGCTAGACGTATGCTTGGTGACTCCTGCTTTCACCTCGATTTTGTACGGTTTTTTCCGGATGACATCAAAGAAATTTATACTAGAAGAATCAGAAAATTTTTTTCTCTCAGATAGGAGGGTTTGAAATCAACAGCCCCTTCTTAAGGCCTTTTTATCAGCAAGAAACAAGACTAAATATTGAATCATTTACATTTATTTCTCGGTGAGTCAACTTTAAATATAAATCTAATCCGATCAAAGATACAAAAATAACTCCTTATTTAAAGAAAAGCAGATAATGATAATATAATTGGCCTGATGCTTAATTAAAGTGATTATTTACTAAATTAAAAATACCGATTAATAAAAAAAAAAAAAAAAAAAAAAACCTAAACGTCTTTTTGAATATTGAAACTATTTACGTCGTTTATAATATTAAAAGTAATTAGGCCTATCCATTAAATAAGAAAATAAAAAAAATAAATAAATAAATAAATAAAAAAAAAAAAAAAAAAAATTTTGAATAAATATACCCAAACGTCACTTTGCTAATTTGATTTTACTTATAAAAAAAAAAAAAAAAAAAAAAAAAAAAAAAAAAAGACTAGATCATCTAAATTTTCCATGGTCTTCCTACCCTAAAGTGAGACACACTTACGGACCGAAGCTGTGTGAAGACACCTTCATGTTCCTTCCCCTCCCCTGTTCGGATTAAAACTCCAGAGAATATAATTACTCAAGAAACGTATAATTACTTTCCTTTGTTTTGAATTCTCCTGTCTTAGGTAACAAATGTGTACTAGGGGTATACACAATATCTAAAACAAATAATTTTCTCACTAACTAAATAAAATTGTAATTAAAAAAAAAAAAAAAAGAAAAAAAAAAAAATTTGTTCTCCTTTCTCTTATCCAAAATAAAACTCAGATGACAAAAGAAAGAAAAAATAGTTTTGGAGACATTGAAAAATACCTAATAACAACACAAGAAGACACTGATAATTCAATAACCTCAAACGAAACCAACCAGAATAAGAGTAAAAAAAGAAAGATGGAAGACCCATGCATTACAAATATGTTTGAAAAAATATTAACAGAGATGAAGGGGATAAGAAGCGAGAATGAGGCTGTACGACGAGAAAACAAAGAATTTCGGGAGGAGATAGAGAAGCTAAACAAGAATTTCGAGATAGAGATTGAAAGAAGAAAAGAATTCGAACAGAAAACTAAAGGAGAAATCACTGACTTAAAGCAACAAATAAAACACCTGGAGGAAAGACTTGAGAGAAGAGAGAGGTTAGACAAGGCGGCGAACATGATGGTAAGGGGATTGGAAGAGACCGAAAATGAGAAAAATGAAGATACATTGAAAAAAGTGAAAGATATCCTGGAAGAAAAAAATGAATATTAAACCAATGATAATTAGCGCAAACCGCGTGGGAAAGAGAGAAGATAATAAAAATAGAGTTGTAATTGCCACCTTCCAATCTACAGAGGAAAAAAGAAAGGTATTTAGCAGAAGAAGCAAACTAAAAGGATCACGAATATACATCGAGGACGATTATACGGAAAGAGTTATTAAAATAAGAAAAAAACTTTTTGAGCGAGTAAGAATTTTGAAAAATCAAGGAAAAATGGCTACGGTTGTGAGGGATAAAATAAGGATGGACGATACACTCTATCAACTTATAACAGAGGGAGGCGAAGAAAAAATGGTGAAGGTAAATGCTCCAAAAAACG
The DNA here is from genome assembly GCA_023213315.1 of Euborellia annulipes. Taxonomy (NCBI): domain Eukaryota; kingdom Metazoa; phylum Arthropoda; class Insecta; order Dermaptera; family Anisolabididae; genus Euborellia; species Euborellia annulipes. Next base: position 40,440 of record JAKCPI010003644.1, on the reverse strand, counting down.
TCTAAAGAACACAGGATTGAGAGGGACGAGACTCGGACTGATGAGGATTGCATCGTGGAACATTGACGGTATTGGCACCCTTTATAAACTTACTACAGAAGAGGTCTCCTCACTCAAGAAAAACCAAATTATCTGCTTTCAAGAGACATGGACGACTATTAAGCCATCTCTTCCTGAATGGTCCAGAGAATACAATGTCTTCTACAGCGAGGCTATCAAAGAAAAACCCAGAGGTAGAGCAAGTGGAGGATTGGCCTGCCTAATCGATAAAACATTTGAAAAAGTTGAAATGATCGCAAAAACCAATCACTGGATTGCATTAAAAATGTTCATTGAAAACCAATCCTACTTACTCATTAATGTATATTGGCCACCAAAAAATGAGATAGAAGAATGTCTGAATTCACTCTCGGATATCTACAACATCTATAACTCCGAAAAAACTCTGAGTGTAATCTGCGGCGATTTTAATTGTAGAATTGGAAACTTAAATCAACTGAACTCTGAGATAATCGAGGGAACCTGCCTACAAGAAACTAGACGATCCGTAGATAATTTTACAGATAGAAGAGGAAGACTTTTCGTTGAAAAAATTGAAGAAATGGGACTGATAATTTGTAATGGTAGAACACCATCTGATAATCCTGCCAGCTTTACGTATCTGTCCTCGATTGGTTCGAGTACAATTGATCTCTTCTGCGTTAACCTGAACACAACATATACAATAAGAAACTTTAAAATCCACAATCTATCCCAACTGACAAATCACCAACTATGTGTACTGGAGCTTTCTGTCTCAACACACAGTCAGCCCCAAGACAGCTCACCAAAAATCCTAGAAAGGAAACTATGCTGGGATGAAGAAAATAAAGACCAATTTCAACTACACCTTTCACAAACCTCCAGAATTTACTTTAACAGCAAAGAAAATGATGAACTTTACCAAAACCTGACCGATGCCATCTATGAAACATGCCAAGATCTAAATTTATTAAATAACCGAAGATACTCCCAAAATACGAACACTAATAAACAGCCTTGGTTTGATGCAGATTGTAAAAAAGCTAAAAAACAATGTAAAACTACATATAGGGAATTTAAACGAGATCACTCTCTTCTTCCCTTATACATACAAGAGAGAAAATGCTACAGGACGTTAATAAGAAATAAAAAAGAGACATACCATAAGCTTTTACTTGTCAAAATGAATAATGTAAAAAACTCCAAAGACTTCTGGAATACCCTGAAAAAATTCAGACCTCAAAAAACCGCAATGAACGAAATCGACTTATGTACTTGGACTTCCTTTTTAAAAGCCGCCTATCCAGCAAAAGAAAAATTACAAATCACCTTTTATGGAGTCGAACACCCCTTTCTCGATTTGCCTGTCACTTTAAACGAGTTACAGAAATCAATTCGCAGACTTAAAAACTCAAAAACTCCAGGACCAGATATTATTCCAAATGAAATATACAAAAACTTATCACCAGAATGGGAACATTATCTGCTCAACTTATTTAATAATATTTTAGAACGAGAAACTATTCCGGAAAAATGGTCCGAAGTTGAATTGAGGCTAATATTCAAAAAGGGAAAAAGAGATGATCCTGCCAATTATCGTGGTATTGCCTTGATAAACACAATCACAAAATTATTTACATCAATTATAGGAAGAAGAATAAATGAATGGGCGGAAGCATTAAATATCATTCCCGAAGAGCAAGCAGGATTTAGAGAAGATAGAGGATGTATCGAACAAATTTTTAATTTAAGTTCCACTATAAACATCAACACACGACTTGCCAAAAGAAATGTTATGTGTATTTTTGTCGATTTTAAAAGAGCATTTGATTCAATAAACCATAACAAACTATGGCAAAAACTAAACAACTTAGGCGTAAGCCCAAAACTAATAAGAATAATAAGAAACATATATGAAGATGCACATCTCAGAGCTAGAGTCAATGGCCAAACAACAGAATATATAAAAATATCCCAAGGAGTTCTACAAGGAGACACTCTGAGCCCGCTACTATTCTCTTTATTCTTGAGTGACATGATATCCTATTTTACTGAAAAGGGCGCAAAAGGTCTACCATTAAACCGAGAGAGAGACTTACTGATGCTAATGTTCGCAGATGACATAGTAATCCTCTGTGAATCCTACATTGACGCGTACAGAAAATTAAACATCCTTAAAAGCTATGTCGAAGAGAACGATCTAGAACTAAATCCCTCCAAAACAAAAATTGTGAATTTTTCAAGAGGACGAGCGAAGAAATTTGAACCTCTTAAATGGCAAAATCAAAACATAGAGTACTGCTCAAGCTTCAAATATCTGGGGGTTGTCTTTTCGTCGTCGGGGAAATTCAGACAAGCTGTGGATAACTCAATCTCCAAAGCAAATATGGCTCTAAGCAGAACGCTCGAAGTGTTGACGAGGGCAAAAAGTGGAAACTGGCAAGCAGCTCAAAAACTCTTTGATGCAACAGTAGCGGCCACGCTTTTATATTCTTCTGAGATATGGGCCTTAAGATACTTGGAGAACCTTGAAAAAATAAACGTGGGATTTTTCAAACGATATTTTGGATGGCAGAGAAATACCCCCAACCATTTCGTAAGGACCGAGACATCCAGAAACCACATAAGTGTGGACGTCATAAAGAGATCACTAAACTGGTGGTTCAAGCTAATGAATATGCCAACAAACAGAATCTCAAAAATATGTTTCCAAAGACTAATTGAATTAGACAGTCTTGAAAATAACAAAACTGAATGGAACTGGGCCTCTCAAATAAGAGAAATACTGAGAACAGTTGGTAGGGAACATTTGTTCTACGGTACAAACCCCGAAAACTTCAGAAGGCATATTCCGGAAATTATTCAAAGCTGGAGAGCTCTCCAAAAAGAAAAAGACTTTGAAAGGATCAAATTGTCCAAGTTTAATCCCACATATAAAAATTTAATCGCTTCTGAAGATGCCGAGTCATATCTCAATTTCACCTGTGATCTGGAAAAATTCCGAGTGGTGAGCCAGATACGAGTGTCTGCCAAAGACATACTCGTGGTCTGGTCGAGAGGCGTCAAATACTCGATAGAAATGAACGAGATCTGTAAAGTCTGCACCCAAGATAGGGAGGAAAACTCCAACATCTTCTCCTGGAATGCCCAGTCTACAACGAAATAAGAATTCTTCTCGATCCCTACACTATCCCCAGAGATCCCAAGCAGGCAGTGATGGAGCTTCTGAGGATAAAGGGCAGACAACAATTGATCCAGCTACATAAATATCTAGAGAAAATGTTCAAGCTTAGGGCTCTTTTGCTAAAAGATTATTTGTAAAACATATATTAAGAAATACTATACTATTGTACTAATGTATCTTAGGAAACTCACTCCTATTTGTAACAAACGAAAAGTTTATAAGCAAATAAAATTACTACTTACTACTACTACTACTATATATGTATATTTATTCAATAACGGTTATCGTAAATGTCTTATATGGCCTGAGTTGCCGAAAAGACAGTGTGAATGTGTGTGTGAGTGTGAGTGTGAATGAGAAAAAAGTGTGAATGTTTAAAAAAAAAAAAAAAAAAAAAAAAAAGATCCGTGGCCCACACCAAAACTAGTTCCGCTCTTGCCGAACATGCCAAGGAACGCGTTACTCTTTTGATTTGTTCTTCTATGAATTGTTATACCAGTTTAGACTTGAATTTGCCAAAATCCAGAGCCTGCTTGAGCATTTGTTTGCATTCATGGAATAAACAAACGAAAAGAATACATAAATATTTCTCTATACAGAAATCGTAACTTTAAGAATTAATAACTCAAAAATTGGAAGTGCTAGGGACCAAAACGTATTTTTCCCTGAACCAGTTTTTTATGCTGAATACGTATATGTAATTATTATTTTCCTACGACCTTTAGTTCAGGCCGTACTTTTTATGCGTACAGACGGACAGACAGACACCGGAGTCTCTGCATAAGCTCTTTCCCCCCTTAGTACTACGTACAATGAGAGCTAAAATACAGAAAAACGACTAACTACCGTCTGGGCTCTTATTTAATCATATAATTAGCATAACTACAAGAGAAAATACTCAAAAGCCAAAGTCAACTAGCTTATTCGAGAGATAGCTAGTTAATTAGAAGGTGGAACAACCGGCCCTTAGTATTTGTAATTTTTAAAATAATCTTATTAATTTAAAATGCAAATAAATGAATTTCTTCATTTACGTAAACTATACGAATATTTATTTAATAGAAGTAAGTAAATAAGATTTGGAGTTAATTTCCCCAGACAATTTCGAATTGCAGATGAGAGAGACCCACATAAAATTAAATTAAATCTTATAACAAGTCTAGCATGTTTAAAAAATAATCATCAAAAAAGTCCAGTAGTTTAATGTTAGTGATTTGTTACACACGAATTGAGTTAATTAATTCTCTTTAAATGGATGGGAAACCGAATCAACATGTCATCATCATCCCTGAGCTCTTGCCGGTGATTTATTTGATGCAGTCAACTACAATTGCTTTAATTTCAAAATACTCTGAATGTATTCAACTTGTGAAATTGCTTTATCCAATAAAACTTGAGTGAGATGGGGAATCTCACAGTAGCAGAGTTCTTGGTTCTTGATTGGTCTGTCTAAGGATCAGTTATAAATTAAAATGCTAGAAGGAAAAGAGCTTTTATATTTAGGTTAGGCCAAAGAGGAAAATAAGCTTTTGATCAAAATCGGCCAACGAATACTAGTACTTTACTGATGTAATTTTCCAGTTTTTTCGATTTTCTCAAAATTTGCTCCAATGATTTTTTAGATGCTCTTTCAAATGCATATTCTCATTTTGTCATTGAAATCTTCTGAAGACCACTTTACTCTTGTACTTCATAGAAAAGATAGGAGAAATGGTTGCCATGGTAACAAAATATAAATATTTTCCCATAGGTACCTACTTATAAATTTTACATCTTGAATTCAATCGTACCCTATGGTCGGAAACTAAATACATGTCGACACAAAAAATCTGGTGTGTCAATCACAGAACATAACTTTGGATTACTGAAGGTAAGAGAAAGTGGTGTGCTGTGCGACCAGTCACACTGATTTTTCTTCTAAGGGAAATTTGTTAAAATAAATCCTTCCAAGATTTAAGAATCTATATATAATAATTACAGTGTCCGTCTGTCTGTCTGTCCGTCTGTCACGCTCTGTTTGACCAACTTCCCGTTGGAATTTTGAAACGAAATTTTGCAGTCTTATAGAGGACGTTATAGAGAGTCCCGGAAAAATACTCGGGTCCCAAAATTCCTATAACTTTTTGAGTTATTAATTCTTAAAGTTACGATTTCTCCCATAGGAAATGTATAGAGAAATATTCAAGTATTCTTTGAAGTTGTGTATTCTATGAAGGTAAACAAATCCTCAAGCAGGCACTGCATTGGAATACGTAGTAATAATAATTTTCTTTTTATAATTAAAAAAAGGCGAGGGTCCGCCGCAGGCGGGCCCGAGCCAGCGCCTGGGGGTCCAGTGGGGCGTAGCCCCTGGCTAGACGCGAAGCCCGCCGAAGGCGGGCGGCGCGGCTAGTATTATAAATTCCAATATCAAAAAGAAAAAAAAGTCTGGTGTGACTAGTCGCACAGCACACAACATTCTCTTACCTTCGGTAATCGAAAGTTGTGTTCTGTGCTTGTCACACCAGATTTTACGTGTCGACATATATTTAGTTTCCGCCGATATATTAGAATTCGGTGTAAAATTTATAATCATGGGAAAATATTTATATTTTGTTACCATGGTTGTGGTAGCAACACAGTTTCCTACGTCCTCTGTCGCCTCTGCGAGCTTTTTTATAACTAAATAGTAATAACTTTTATTTTATTTATTAGCTTATTATAAGTTAATAGTATGGAACAACTAATCCAATTAGTCCAAGATCATCCCGTGTTGTACGATACAACCCACCCGGATTACATGCGGACAAAATTGAAGGATGATCTGTGGGATAAGATTGCTTCAGAGCTAAATTTTACGAATGGTGAGAAAAAAACTTTTATTAGTTTAACATAATTAAATTTTTTTTTAGACATCTTGGGATAGGGGGCGGAAGGGCGAGGTTGAAACTATATAATACTGGTAGAACACAGTAGTGTAGCCAGGATATCTGCTTGGGGGGGGGGGGAGGGCCCAAAATTTTTATCAATCAAGTTCCTCCATTTCAAATGACATGTTTGCAACAGAGGCAACGCAGTACTGCGTTCAATGTGCGGTGACCTGACAGAGGCCTATTCCTATGCTGCGCCTCGGCGGCGTTCAATGTGCGCCGGGCCTAAAGTGTGCTTCAAACCATTTTGAGGGCAAAATGAGAATATACATTTGAAAGAGCATCTAAAAAATAATTGATTTATGAATTTTAATAAAAATCGTTGGAGCGAATTTTAAGAAAATCGAAAAAAAAAAACTAGTACTAGTACTTTTTGGCCGATTTTGATTAAAAGCCTATTTTCAAACTCCAGGAGGGTGTCTAACTTAAATATAAAAATTCAACCTCCTAGCTCAATTCATGCTTTATTGAATAAATGCTTTAAATTGAATACAGAAACACACACAGACAGACCATGTCGCGAAAACCACTTTTTTGGATTCAGGGGACCTCAAAACGTGTATATCTATCAAAATCTCGACATCGAATTTTTGATATGAATCCAATACTTTCTATATATAAATATATATTCATAGGTAAAAAGAAAGTAAAAATATGGCCGTACCGGGGACAACGAGACGTAAGGTCACCTTATATAAGGCTCTATTCACACGGGGATACTCAAATCTCCGAGCAACTAGGATACTGGGTAGCGAAGCGACTCGACATGTGTAATCCAATGGCGCCATTCACACGGGGAAACTCCAGTCGCCGATACTCGGCGACTGCGCGACTCAGTTGCCAAGAGACTGGACATGCAGGTCTCCAAGCTACTCAGTCGCCTGGTTTCCTCGATACTTTCCAAAAAAAATGCGCGAAAAAGAAACAAATCTGAAGCTAGTGAAGGAAATTGAACAATTTTTAGAATTTTAAAATTTTAATGTTTAGCAAAAATAAAGATAAAAAAATTGAGAAATAACCCAAAATATTTATTTGTTTAAAATTATTTATTAATTGTAAACAAATAATCGAGTGTTTTATTTTATTTATTTATTTTTTTTTTATAGCAAAGTTTTTTTTTTTTTTAATTTAAGGTCTTGGAGGCCATATTTATTCAAATTGAAAAAAGCAAGTTAACCAAATACAAACTATACAAAATTTTATTAACAATACCAGAGTAATTATTAAGAATAACTTTTTGTCCCTTCAAATATTGATGTTTAAAATTCGGAGGGAACTGAGTATGTTGATAGGATACTCGCGATTTAAGTAGCGGCCGTGTGAATATGACAGGCAACTTCAGTCTCGAAGCTACCAGTCTCGAGTCTACTAGTCGACAAGTATCCGAGATTTGAGTATCCCCGTGTGAATAGAGCCTAAATAAATAAATTTATCAACGACCGAATTTCTTCTCTCTCTGTCAGTCACAGAGGGAAAATGCGCTAATCAAGTTAAATAGTCAATTTGAAATATATATTTTTTTTGCAATGTATGTAACTAATTTGTTTCTTTTTTTTCTAACGAAGATACAGGAGATAGAAAGAGTGAGTGTTATTACCATCTAAATTAATTAGGCTAATTTGTTCCTCTAATTTATTCTACTTGACTCTACAAGGCCACATTTAAGAAAATAACGAGACTTAAAATGTTTAAGAGTATAAATCAACTGTGTGTTTTCTTTCTTCTAGAAGGTTTAATAAATTGTCTAGAAAGGAGGGAGAAAGAGAGAGGGTTATTCTCTTTGAGACTCCTTTTAATTCAACATGAATCCTTGAAGATTATTTTTTGTTTTTCAAAACCTCTAATACAATCAAATGATACAAAAATAAAGATCAGTGACGTATCAAGGAAGCATAGGCGTAGCCACGGGGGGGGGGGGGGATTTGGGGGTTCAAACCCCCCCATTGGACCCAAGCCATGACTAGATATTTGAGCTCTATAATACAAAACACTTTCTGTCTATAGGCCTATATATTTCATATATAGGGTAAGAGCACTAGCGGTCCCAGGGGGGGGGGCCAGAGGGGCTCGGGCCCCCCCCCATTGGTCAACAAAAATTCAAAAGTTTTATTTAATATTTTAAAACTAAACAAAAAAATTATAAATTTTTCACGTCTCAGGATAGCTAAAAACGCAAATTTCAATGCCTAATTTTCAAAAATTTTTCCATACCCCCTAGGGTGTTAGCCTTGTATTCCAAGGGTCGCGGGTTCGGATCCCAGACAGTTTTTAATGAGTAGGCCTATTATGATATTATTTGGCTTCAATTTGACTGCAAAAAAATTAGGATGTCGCCTAAATGGCGACGAGTGCAAAGGATTAATTTTTAAAGGTCGATCAAAATTTATTTTTATTTGATTCATATTAATTATTTAATAAATTTTTTCTTTTAATTAGTAAGATAATCGACAAAAATACACCACGAGATGAACAAAAAAAAAACAGAATACTAAAAGTATAATTATTGGGATTAGATAGATGTAGACAGCCAGCAAGAGATAAAAAAACTTTATTTTATTATCGTCGACGTTTCGGAATCACAACGATCCCATCTTCAGGTCGATAAACTGTTAATGTTTCTTAGATAGATGCATTTTGTTTCATACAAAAATAAATGATAAAATTTGCATATACCATTAGATGTATATGAGAGTTGCCGTAGGTGCATGGGCTGTATTTTTATTTTGTGGCAAATGGGCCCGAAACAACAGCACCGGCCAACATTAAAAGACTGAAAATATAATTTTTTAATAACTTTCTAATTTGCAAATTAAGGTACGATTGATTATATTTTCTCAAATATCTTACTAATTAAAAGAAAATAAGAATTTACTAGCCGCGCCGCCCGCCTTCGGCGGGCTTCGCGTCAGCCAGGGGGCTACGCCCCCTGGACCCCAGACGCTGGCTCGGGCCCGCCTGCGGCGGACCCTCGCCTTTCTTAAATATGAGAAACGGGCTGGCGTCTAGACAGGGGGGCTACGCCCCCCTGGACCCCCCCCACCAGCTGGCTCGGGCCGCCTGCGGCGGACCCTCGCCTTAAATATGAGAAACGGGCTGAGCGTCTAGACAGGGGGCTACGCCCCCCTGGACCCCCTCCAGCTGGCTCGGGCCCGCCTGCGGCGGACCCTCGCCTTTCTTAATTAAGAGAAACTGGCTGTCAGTCTAGAGCGGGGGCTACGCCCCCCTGGACCCCCTTCCAGCTGGCTCGGGCCCGCCTGCGGCGGACCCTCGCCTTTCTTAATTAAGAGAAACTGGTTGTCAGTTTAGACAGGGGGCTACGCCCCCTGGACCCCCTCCAGCTGGCTCGGGCCCGCCTGCGGCGGACCCCTCGCCTTTCTTAATTAAGAGAAACTGGTTGTCGTTTAGACAGGGGGGCTACGCCCAGCCCACCCCTCCAGCTGGCTCGGGCCTGCCTGCGGCGGACCCTCGCCTTTTCTTAATTAAGAGAAACTGGCTGTCGTTTAGACAGCGGGGGCTACGCCCCCCTGGACCCCGCCAGCTGGCTCGGGCCCGCCTGCGGCGGACCCTCGCCTTTTTTATTCATTATAATAAAAAGAAAATTATTATTACTACGTATTCCAATCCAGTGCCTGCTTGAGGATTTGTTTATCTTCATAGAATACACAACTGCAAAGAATACATTAATTTTTCTCTACACATTTCCTATGGGAGAAATCGTAACTTTAAGAATTAATAACTCAAAAAGTTATGGGAATTTCGGGACCCGAGTATTTTTCCAGGACTCTCCATAACATCCTCTATAAGGCTGCAAAATTTCGCTTCAAAATTCCAACGGGAAGTTGGTCAAACAGAGCGTGACAGACGGACGGACGGACAGACGGACGGACGGACAGACGGACACACCGCTATTATATATATAGATTAAATCTTTAATATGAATATTTAAAGGTCGCTTGAAAAAAATCGAAAGAAATGCAGACAAACTAAAAAAAAATTTGAGGCGCTTTAAAAATGAATATTTTGGGTTGAAAATTTGAGAAACTTATTTTTTTTTTCGACTATAAAATTCGACCATAACGAGAAAAAAATTAAAAAAAGAAAAAAAATCGATTTTTGACGAATTTGGAAATTTGATCGACTCTCAAAAAATTTTTTTGAGCTCATCTTTGGAGAGGTCTCTTAAAGTATATGATATACTAAAATATTGTCATACGAGATTGAAAAAAAAAAAAAAATTAGTCGGTTTTTTGCGCCATCCTATTCTTCACCTTCCCTACATCATAAATTTTAGGCCATTGGCACCCAATCCAGGTGAAATAAATATATAGAATAGGTCTAAATAGCCTTCGCTGCCAAAAAAGAGCTTAAATGAATAACAAAAAAAAAAAAAAAAATTTGGGCCCCCCCCTTGACAAAATCCTGGGACCGCCACTGGGTAAGAGAAAGTAAAATATAATTTTCTCTAGCTTAAAAAAAAAAAATTAAATAAAACGCAAAAAATTCAAGAAAATTCAGAATTTTTCCATCGAAAAGAATTGATTTTTGTTTTGCTTTATAAATAAAAATTAAAGCCGCTTAAAATTGATTAAATCTCTCAAATGAAAAATAATAAAAATTATTATATAAATAAATTTATTATTTTTTTTTTAAAGAGATCTGACAGTAATTTGAGACTGATAAAATGATACAGATATTTATATATATTTAATTCAGAGGGTTATATAATTTATTGACTAATATGATAAAAGATCGCGACACTTTATTAAGAAAGGGCGGGCCCGAGCCAGCTCGAAGAGGGTCCAGGGGGCGGAGTGGCCAGTCATATATTTCATTAGATGCCCTATACTGCCCTATTAGCCGGGGGGGGGGGGGGGAAGAGAAATCATCCTGAACCCCCCCACCCCCATCAAAAATTTCTGACTACGCCTATGCAAGGAAGATTGAAAAAATAAAAATAATAAAAAATAGTTTTTATTATTACGCAAGTAATAAAAAAATATTATTACGGAAGTAATAAAAAATATCCTATTGAATCGTCAGTAATATGCCCCCTGCGGGGATGAACAGGTAAATTGCTTCTCACAAGGGCGCATGGGTTGTAAGTGACGTTGGCTGCAGACGTCACTTACAAACAGACTTCGGACCATGAAGGAAATTTAAAGAAAGAAAAATAAATAAATATATGGATTGTCAATATTTGTATAACTAAATTGTATCCCAAACCCCTATCAGGAACGAGGCAAGGAATCACAAATAGATAAATAAATCTATACCTATCTATCTATATATCTAAATATATAAAAATGAAATGAGAAAAACGTATGTATATGTTCTATAGAAATCCACAATTTTCAATGAACCTATTTGAAATAGAGTACACATATAGTACCTGGACCAGGGAAGTAACGTAGTAATATTTTGGAAAATTAATTATAATCAAATTTCTTCAATATGGGAACACAAAATCAACAAGTTGGCCTGGAAATTAGAGAGGCAGGTGGTTGCTCTGTGAGTCAGCTTTCCAGGCATACGACATGCAGCTGTGGAAGGAGCTGCTCAGCAGGATCGGGACCTGACTCGGGCTGTCTGAGAAGCCAACATGGCCGACTTTTTCAATCAGCTGTTTGATCGGTTCCTTAATAAAAACATTTCTGGCAATATAAGGCTTTATTTAAGTAATAATAATATTACAAATAAATAATAATATTTAGCAGTTGCAGGAAATATATGGACCGTTGATTTTGAAAGTGGTGTAAATCCATTTTCTATTGTTTCGAGAAAATGAAAGGTTAACATATCTGTTTATTAAAAAATCTATTTACCGACCAATTTTCAATTGAACAAAACATGGGAATTTTTTAAGAAATTTACCACTTGCTAGTTGTAGTGTTTGACATTTTATAATTTAAATTTTACCTTGTTTTATATGACACTTGTTTTTAATGTTTGTATATTTTGGGTATCTATGTTACCTGTTATTTTGTAAAAATATTTTGGAAAAAATAAATTATTATTATTGTTTTGTAAACTTTAAACGGTGCACATTTTTCTTGTAGACCTCCAAGCTCCTTTATAGTTATATATAGAAAATTTACATTATTTTAATCATAAATTATGTGAAATCTCATTTTTTTTTTTTTTTTTTAATGGACTTACACCACTTTCAAAATAAACAGTCCATATGTTAAGTCAAAACAAAGAAATTCCATATTTTTTTAAATTAATAAAATATTATTTTTTAAATAGTCAATTAAGAAATATTTTTACTTAAAATTTAGTAAAAATATTTCTTGATATAACGATAATTAGTTTTATTAAGTTTATTTAAAAGTAAATTGCTGGGAAGGAATATAGTAGAGGAGAAGGTCCAAATTTAGGCTAGGGTCCAAATTCTGGCTAGTACTGTAATCAGTGTAAGGAGATGCTGCAATGTAGCCGCGATAGTATGAAACAACTTCTCAGGGAACGCTCATTGCATGGTTGAAGAAGCTGCGCAATTCAGTGACAGTTGTTTGAGTGGTGGCAATTTTTTCGATTTTCGACAATTGAAAACTTTTACAGGTATGCATTTTTTAATTTACTGAATAGTCTAAAACTTTGAATATATTATTCTCCATAAATAGTTGGGTTAAAGATACCCTAAGGTACCATAATCGATATCATTCCAAGCTCTCAACCGACTGTAGAATTTTTTATTAACCTCAAACCGACGCCATAGTGAAGGTCTAAATTCGGGCTACTAGGAAAAAAACAAACAAAGGACGTAAAGCCGTAAGGTCTTGACTCATTACTGGCATCCCATACAAAGAGGCACTTGCTCATTATATATACAATTATCTGAATATAATAAATACATCTTGAGCAAGGGCGGATACAAGGGGGAGGGGTAAAGGAGGTAATTACCCCCCCCCCAGAAATTTGAAAAAAATACTTTTTTTCTAAAAAAAAATGTATTTTTAATGTAAAATTTTAAAAATTAATACTTAAAAATTTGATTTGTATTTATATTCTGGCAAACAAGTATAGAATGCGCCTTTAAATTACCGAAATTAAGAAAAGATTGTGTGTTGTGCGACTAGTCACACCAGATTACGCCCCTCCCCTCGAGAAACACCTCTGGATCCGCCCTTGATCTTGAGTTAAATATTTGTACATATTTTATTGTTTTATTCTAGTTTATTTTGGCCTAGCCCAAATTTAGACCACATCTCAAAAATTTGTGATTTTGAATATTTTTTTAAGTGATAAAAAAAAATTAAATTAAAGGTATTTTAAAGCTTTTTAAATAGTTTATCGAAAGAAAACCTTTGAATGTACAATTTTATCATGGTTAGAGTTAATAATATTCATTCTAACAAAAGTTATAACACAAAAAGTAAACAGTAGCCGAAATTTGGACCTTCTCCTCTATCATTCAAGTAAAAAAACATTGTTTACACCGACGGCATACTTTTTAACCAAGTAACAGAGAAGTAAGTTTACGTCACTCCAGTCAAGTTTTAGTGTATGATTCCCCTCAATTCGAATTCGGCTAGAACTCCAGTCAGTAAACACAAGTCAGATCCCGGTGTGATCGCACCTTAACAGTCATAAATAGCCCCCCTCTTTTGCTTGAACTCAAGCTCCTTCCTTATCATCTGACCACTTGCATTTCAACAAGAAATATCCCAAAACCGAAGCTAAGAGAAAGTCGTGTGCAGATAAGCATAAAGAGCAAGAGGCGATTTATTATGCAAATATAAACTAAAAAGATTGAATGAAAAGTCAGTGGTCAGAAACGATTAAAAACCAACAAATCTAATGGAGAATTGAGAAATGAAATGGAAAATGTCCAGTCTAAAGAGAGAGAGAGAGAAAAAACAAAATCAAATATTGAAACAAAAATTGAATTGGATTCTAACATTATTTGAAAAAAAAAAAAAAAATATTATTTTCAATCATTTTTCCCTTTCTCTTTCAGGTAAAAAAGTCAAAGATATAATTAATTTTTATCAATAAAAGAATTAATCAAGTATTTTAGCATTTGTAGATATTTCAGGCTTTACTAATTTTTGAAGTTTTTTTTTTATAAAAAACACTCACACTCATAGGCTTAGCCAGAATTTTTTGATAGGGGGGGGGGGGGGAGTTCAGGATTATCCCCCCCACCACTCGACTAATATGGCAGTATAAGGCGTCTAATGAAATATATATATTCGCTTCGCTCCCCCCTGGACCCCGTTTAATGATTATTAAACATATATTTTGAATTTGAATATCTAAATATAGCTAAACATTTTCTTTTATAATTTTTATGGCAATTTTTTTTTTCTTTATATAATTTTTGTCAACATTTGAAGTATTTTCACCTGGACATTTTTATGCGCTGAGGATGATATCATTGTATTGATATTGAAATATCCGCATTAAATAAATGTAATAAGGTGAATTGATTTTTGGCTAATGTGTATTTTTTATTAATAATCTAATCCAGCGGTTCCCAACCCGTGGGCCGCGGCCCAGTTATGGGCCGCGAGCTGATTGGAACTGGGCCGCGGACTTCTAAGAAAAGATAAAAATTATATATTTATATAAAATTATTACCGAATTATGACCGAAACAAGATTTTCAACCAAAACCGAATTTCGGCCCCAATCTTAGTTTCAGCCGAAACTTGTATTTCTTATACAAAATTAAAATCATTTTACCTTTTTTTTTTTTTTTTTTTTTTTTTTTCAACTTTTCCCTAGCAAAACGAAATTTTTTCCGGGCTGGAAATTTTTTTTCCCTCTCGTGGAAATCATTTTACCTTTTTTTTGGGAAGGCTAAATTTTTTCCGCCCCTTTTTAGCTTGGAGGAAAATTTTTTCTCCTTCATGTGGAAATCATTTGATCTTTTTTTTTTGCGAGCGAGTCTCATCCCATATTTTCTTTTTTTTTTTTTTTTTTTTTTTAAAAAACATTCACACTTTTTCTCATTCACACTCACATTCACACACACATTCATACAGTCTTTTCGGCATCTTAGGCCATATAAGACTTTGACGATAACCGTTGTAGAGAATATATCTATTGTGGGGTCAGGCATTTCTATTTAAGCCATCTGGTATCCAAATGGCTTAAATAAAATCATCGGACTGCCTGGGTCCGAACCCGCGATGTTTGGTATAGGAGGTAGGCGCGCTACTTACTACGCCAAACCCGGGGGCTTCCCATATTTTCAAACTCAGGTTTCGGCTGGCCGAAAATTTCGGCTAGTTTTTGGCCGAAACCGTAACCAAAACCCAATATTCGGTCGATTTCTAAAAATTATATATGGTATATACAGTACACTGGGCCTCAGAGTTTTTTTACGGAAAAAGTGGGCCGCAGATCAAAAAAAAGGTTGGGAACCACTGATCTAATCAAAAAGCCAATTGGAGAAGTTTTGAAAAGAAATTAATGGCTGAGTGATAATAAACAGGAACAGGACGATATTTAAATAAAGTTTTTGTTCTTTGCTGGCTGCCTTCATCTACCTGTTCCTGTTTGGAGAAGTTTTTATTTTTCCAAAGAATATTAATATTTCAGAGATTCAGATTATTACTATGTTACTCTCAGATCCATGTTCTATATGTGTACTTAATTTCAAATAGATTTATTAATAATTGTGAATTTCTATAGAACATATACATACATAATTACATACATACATACATTTTTCCTTTTCATTTTTATATAGATAGATAGAAGATAGATAGATTTATACAGTATACTTGGAGTCCAGACATTCTTATTTAAGCCATTTGGTATCCAAATGGCTTAAATAAAATCATCGGACTGCCTGGGATCCGAACCCGGGATCCTTGGCACTACAAGGGCCGGCGCGCTAATCCCTACACCAAGTCCGCGGGCAATAGCAATTTTTTTTAACGCTGGGATGTCAGATAGGCCTACTGGATTAAGAATAAACAAATCAAGTTAGTAATGCGCATGCGCGAGGAGTGTAAAAAACACGAACAATCAGAAAACAGCTATCTTCATATGGATTGTTAACACCTGCTGCTAAAAAGTAAAATATGAACGTCGCTGATCAAAACTTGGTTTATAGAATAGCATTTTTTAACTTTACTTTTTATTTACGTTAGTATAAAATTACCTGACTAATGTTTGTTGTTGTTGTTGTTTTTGTTGTTTGTAGTCGAGCAACCGATCAAATAGAGAGAAGGAAGATGATGGTGTCTGTTCAATCGATTCGTCTCTCAAACGTGTGGCTTTTGGCTTTGGTCATTCTTACTGTATATTTGGCCTCAGTGATAGCTTCAGCTGAAACGCCTGCGGGTGGAGGTGCTATTGCCAGTGGCGCGGTACGAAACGTCCGGGAGACAGCTGTTAACAACGAGTTAGAAGTAAGTATTAATAAAAAATAAAAATTATAATTAAAATTGAATGAATGTTGCTTCACATCTAGTCAACTAGCAAATTTATCCGATAGATAGCAAATAAACATGCTTACCCTTCGAGATAAAAAATGAGTTTTTTTTTTACATATAATTAGCTAACTGAGGTATAAGGAAAATTTTGTGAATTAAGCGATTTCTATATACGTATATAATTCGATAATGTCCGTCTGTCTGTCTGTCCGTCTTTCACACTCTATATAGGCGTTGGAATTTTGAAATGAAATTTTATAAGCATAAAGAGAACCTTCTAGGGATTACAGGGAAATTATTTTTATTCCAGAATTCTTAAAACTTTTTGAGTTATTAATTCTTAAAGTTACGATTTCTCCCATAGGATATGTATATAGAAATACTTATATATTCTTTGCATTTATATATTCTATGAATGTAAGCAAATCCTCAAGCAGGCAGTGAATTGGAATGGAATAATAATAATTTATCTTTTGTGCCGATGGCCAAGGGCTAATGGCTTGAACAATAAAAAAAATTTATCTTTTTGCCCTCGGGGCTTGGTGTAGGGGTTAGCGTGCTAGCCTCGTATACCAAAAGTCGCGGGTTCGGACTCCTGACAGTCCGATAATTTTATTTAAGCCATTTGGATACCAAATGATACAACATAAATATGTACAGTCGGCACCACAAGTGCCTGATGTGTTGGTGAGTGAAGCCTTGAGCTTAGTCAACTAAACAACGAAAATCTACAATTCTGACTGCTAAGCATTTTGGTTGCTTTAACTCAAGCCTCCACTCTCGAATACATCAGGCACTTATGGCGTCGACTGTTTTTTTACTTAAAACTTGATCATATTGAAAAAAAAAAAACTACCCTATATATAGCTATATAGATCGTATTATATTTGAAGTTTTTAGCTGTTTATTTATTTGAAAAAGAGAGAGTGCAGATAATGTTTATTGTCCTGATGATGTTTGGATCCCGAATCGAAACATCGACAAGGAGGATAATAAACATTAGCTGTAATCTCTTTTTATTCTTCCTACATACAAATTACATATTCATGCATAGAGCTAGGCACCGGCAAATTTATTCGAATTAGCCGGAAATGCGACTAATCGGGATACGAAATATCGGAATATCTGTGGTAAGGTAAATTCATTCAGCCTCCCTAGATACACCGAACCTCCCAATAACATGCTTGGCCTTTGACTTTTTATTATAATACGTGTTTTCATTCAAAATTTTTGACCATATTTAGAGATACAAGGATTTCATATCGATACATTTAATTTATAGGTAAAGGAAAGTAAAATCAATATTTATTCATTTTATTTACCGATTTTTTTTTTTTTAATATAAACTAAACTGTCATTTAAAAGCTCTTTGACTTTAAAAGCCGATAAAAGCCTTTAGTTCTTTATTCAATCAATTATCGTTAAAATATAGTGCTATTATGCATCGCCATTTGTATATTTTACATTTTATAGCTTAGGTATAGGAAATTTTAATATCTAAGTTGTTACCCTATAGGCGAATTAGCCACCTTTTATTAATTTAATTAATTATAAAAAATAAAATATGAGAATACTATTTGATTAAATATTATGTGATTTCGTATCTAACAAATATTAATTAATAATATCAAATTCATTTCATCTTATTATACAAAAGAATTATTTTGCAATTTTATATTAAATAAATTATAAATTTGATTAAATTGAAAATTTTGTGCGGCGACGATGACGCGAAAGGGTGCGCGCGCCGCGAAGAGACAAAGGGTGAAACGGCATTGAGAGCCTAGATGCCGGAGAGACTACACGTCTTGTATTACACTCTCTCTCCAACCCTTTATAATTGAATCCCAATTTCTCATCAATTACAATTAATTACACGTTTAATTTACTCTCAATCAACTACAACAAATTATATATTTTGTGATGTGTTAAAAAAACCACCGAAATTCATATCTTCAAAGAAGAATCACATTATCAACGACCATTGGTCACTTCACCGCTGGCTGACTTGGACCACCACCGGTAGCAGCAAATGTCTTCGTGGGAGCCACATCAAAGATAAGATTTTCATCGGTTCCCTTTCCCCTCAGTGCAGTGCTTAATAAAAAGCTAGCTTTTGTTTTTATAAAAAAAAAAAAATATATTCAATAATAAAAATTTTGCATCCAAGCTTGGTATTAAATATAAATAAATATTAAAAATATAAAATCATTAAAATTAATATAAAAATTGAAAACTTTGAACAATCAATACTTTTAATTACACTTTTATTTTAATTAGTATAATTAATAAAACTAAATCATTAATCTTTATATATCAAAGAAGCAGATACTCGTTACAATTAAAAACATAAAAAAAAAATATTTCTTTTTTGAATAAATCGAAAAAACATATTAATCTGAAAAATCTCGACTTTCCTTTGTTTACCCCCCACAACTTTAAATATAAGAGATTTCTTTTCAGCACATTAATATAACATGGCTGGAGGTTGGCTGGGATCTGTTAACCCTCACCGGTCAGCATAAAATTTAATACTAATTTATCTCTTTACCAAAGTTCATTTTTAATAGATAACATAGATAGAGAATAGCTGGAACCTGAAGTTCACTTTAAATTTTCACCTCTTAAATATTTGATATTAATTAAAATTTTTGTCTCTGATATTTGATATCATCAATTAAGAAAATAAATTCGATATCAAATAATATTAGAATTATAAAGTAAACCAATATTATTTATAATAATAATTTCAAATAATTTTCTAAATAAAATTTTACTCCTTCAAATTTAATAAACTATAAAATTTTTAAAATCAAATAAAATCGTGAACTAAATTAAAATTAAAATAAATAAAAAAAAAAAAAATAAAATAAATAGTTTTGCATCAAAACAAAAATAAAAGCCACGTGTCTCTGACAGCTGTCAAAAGTCTCCTGTCAAAAACGTAACGTCAAAAAGGACTTAAAACAACCACCTCGTATAATAATGCCGTGCAGTGTAAAACCACCAACTACAGCGGATTCTAAGGTTGGAGATATGATACCATGGGATCTTCTGTTACAACAATTCCAGCTAATGCAAAACAAATTAGATCAAAATAGTAATAAATTAGAGATTAAAATAGAAAATAAATTAGATCAAACTGAAAGGAAAATTCAGCAAAATTTACGGGGGGAAATCAATTCGATTTGTCAATTTATGCAAGTTAATTCGGAGCGGGTTGATATAGTGGAAAATAAATTAGAGGCCACTCAGGAAGAAGAACGTGTCAATATAGAGAAAAGTAACTTACCCGACAACGATGTCGAGGGGGACGTGACCTCTAGTGAAGGGCCCGAGTCCCCACCTCGACCACCACCACAACCAATCCCGGTCCCTAGACCTGTGAACACATACGTTAGACCCTGAATTGAATCGAGTCACCAGGTCACAAACTCAACAAATTAATCACCGGCTGTTCACGCAATCGAAATTGTAAATCCGGGCGGGTCGCACCGGTGCCTTGTGAACAAAACCGACCCCTATTCAATAACACCTGAACATCCTAAATTGAACACCGAAACGTCACCGGCTGTTCACGCAATTAATATTGTAAATCCGGGCGGGTCGCACCGGTGCCTTGTGAACAAAACCGACCCCTATTCAATAACACCTGAACATTCTAAATTGAACACCGAAACGTCACCGGCTGTTCACGCAATTAATATTGTAAATCCGGGCGGGTCGCACCGGTGCCTTGTGAACAAAACCGACCCCTATTCAATAACACCTGAACATCCTAAATTGAACACCGAAACGTCACCGGCTGTTCACGCAATTAATATTGTAAATCCGGGCGGGTCGCACCGGTGCCTTGTGAACAAAACCGACCCCTATTCAATAACACCTGAACATCCTAAATTGAACACCGAAACGTCACCGGCTGTTCACGCAATTAAAATTGTAAATCCGGGCGGGTCGCACCGGTGCCTTGTGAACAAAACCGACCCCTATTCAATAACACCTGAACATCCTAAATTGAACACCGAAACGTCAGCGGCTGTCCGCGCAACGGTCGTTGTAAGTGCTGAAGAGTCGTTCAGACGCCTTGCGGACAAATCCGACTCACAACAAAAACCATCTATTAAGCATACTAATCAAATCACACCACAATCAAAATTATGTCTAAATATAACGAGGGAGGTCTGGGAAGCAGAATTCACCTCGCCAGATATTTTAAATTACAACTTTCGTTACACAGGTACAACATATTTCTCACCTGTAAAACCAGAATTCTTCTATATCGAATATATGATTGATTATCAACTTTTTAGTGTGAGACATTATAAGATAATTATGATTACCGCCTCTGGAAATCAATATTACGAATATTTTTATTATTATAGAAGATATCTGCCATTGCCAGAACCGATTCCCACGGAAACTACTACTCACCTTGCACCTATGCAACCTTTAATAGAGCCCAGTACTACCTGGATCTATTATATAAAGAAAATATACGAATACTATAGGGAACATCATACGACGTTTGCCTGTAAACGTCTCCCTAAAAAGCACCATTCGCGTTTTAAATCATAAAGAAATCCGCCATTACTACGAACATGAAACCTTTAAACAGACCTGACTTTGACTAACAAAATTTTATCATAATTATGATTCCAGTAATTTTAATTTTAATTAAGAAAATTTTATTTAGATAAAACAAGCCCAAATTATTAAACACAGCTATTCTCTATAAATTTTAAATCAATTAAATGTTTATATGAATGAAAAGAAATCATTGAATTTAAAGTTAAAGTTTTTGAATGAATTTTTTTTGAATAAAATAAAATATTTTTACAAATACTATTTACTATTAATATTATGTTAAATATCAATGAATTTGTCCCTTGAAATTCCCTGTTAAATTCTATCCATGAATGAAAAAGAAATATTTTTATAATTTATTTAAATCTTCTCAATAGATAATGATAAAAATTTATATACATAGATAAAATGAAATGAAAAAAAAAATAGAAATTGATACGATTTTTAATAAAGAAGATTCACGTTATATTTAAACTATGATTTTAATAAATTGTTAATTAAATATTGTATTAAGCAATTATAAATGATAATAATTAAAGTTCAAATCACTTGAAATATTAATATTAAGATTAAAGTAAAAACTATCCAAGATTCTCATAAAACAAATGAATAACAATTAAACAAATAATTAAAGAAATTAATAAATTGATATCCCGACGTTTTAAAATAAATCAAATAAAATAAGATAAATAAAAAATATGTTAAATTGAAAGAAATCAAGTAATTATACCCACATTTTTAAATAGCAATTATTATTATAAAAAAGCAATTATTATGAATAAAATATTGTCTGAGTGAGACTGGAGGATGTTTTCTTGAGGTGTTTTTCTGTTTGAAGTCAAGTTAGGGAGGATTATTTGGGTTGTTGCTTCGAATCAGTTGATAGTAAATCTGTTTAGTTTGAATTATAATAAATTTTGGGAAGGAAAGGTATCCATTGAAAGATTGGATTCAAATTCTAATGAAAGATAATGTGTAGGACATTGGTCCTGGCCCAAGTGGCAAAATAAATAAATAAAAATATATTTTGGAGCAAAGTCTCCTGGCATTGAAGCCATTATATTATAAATAATTTTCGGGAGATGAATACCCCTAAAAAAGGCAAAGTATTCACCCCTTTTCTATTCTTATTCCGGGCAGGAAAGCCATAAATAGGCAACCTGACCCCATTTATTATATTGAAGCTTTGTGGTTGATGGAAGGAAAATGAATTCCAAATACTTGAAAGTGGAGCCTGACTGACCTAAGTTTGTCTGTCTGAGCTACTGTATATCGGCGGTTGGATGTGATAATCCTGGTGATCTTTCCGAAGCCCGGAAGATTATGGGAAGGCATCGGGGGAGATATCGGCCGGAAACGCTCAGCCAATATTCTCGCGAAAAAAAGTTAATAACAAAGTAAAAATAAAAAAATAAAATAATCTTGATTTCTTTCACCCTTCAAATTTTTAATTAACAAAAGATTTTATCCATTGTCTTCGACGATAAAATCTCTTTGAGTCGGGGGATGTTACCCTATAGGCGAATTAGCCACCTTTTATTAATTTAATTAATTATAAAAAATAAAATATGAGAATACTATTTGATTAAATATTATGTGATTTCGTATCTAACAAATATTAATTAATAATATCAAATTCATTTCATCTTATTATACAAAAGAATTATTTTGCAATTTTATATTAAATAAATTATAAATTTGATTAAATTGAAAATTTTGTGCGGCGACGATGACGCGAAAGGGTGCGCGCGCCGCGAAGAGACAAAGGGTGAAACGGCATTGAGAGCCTAGATGCCAGAGAGACTACACGTCTTGTATTACACTCTCTCTCCAACCCTTTATAATTGATCCCAATTTCTCATCAATTACAATTAATTACACGTTTAATTTACTCTCAATCAACTACAACAAATTATTTATTTTGTGATGTGTTAAAAAACCACCGAAATTCATATCTTCAAAGAAGAATCACATTATCAACGACCATTGGTCACTTCACCGCTGGCTGACTTGGACCATCACCGGTAGCAGCAAATGTCTTCGTGGGAGCCACATCAAAGATAAGATTTTCATCGGTTCCCTTTCCCCTCAGTGCAGTGCTTAATAAAAAGCTAGCTTTTGTTTTTATAAAAAAAAAAAAAATATATTCAATAATAAAAATTTTGCATCCAAGCTTGGTATTAAATATAAATAAATATTAAAAATATAAAATCATTAAAATTAATATAAAAATTGAAAACTTTGAACAATCAATACTTTTAATTACACTTTTATTTAATTAGTATAATTAATAAAACTAAATCATTAATCTTTATATATCAAAGAAGCAGATACTCGTTACAATTAAAAACATAAAAAAAAAATATTTCTTTTTTGAATAAATCGAAAAAACATATTAATCTGAAAAATCTCGACTTTCCTTTGTTTACCCCCCACAACTTTAAATATAAGAGATTTCTTTTCAGCCAATTAATATATAACAAAGTGTTTATTATAGCGCTATCAAAGACAGCATCTGATAGAAATGAATAAATTGTATTAATAATAAAATCTCTCCCAGACTCTTATTTGGACCCTATTACGCATTAGTGTGTCAAGCGCCAGCTACCGAGCATAGATAATATAGATATGCAACAAGGGGGTTTTGACAGTTATGTGCTGGCTGGCTGATTCTCAGAATTTAACCTACACGGGGCGTGGCTTTAAATGGGCGCTTGGTTTGAAAATTCTCTTCCTGCTGCTACTACTACTACTACTACTACTAATAATAATAATAATAATAATACTATTTCGTGTTGCTCCACAAATTTACCTGAGCAGTGAAGGTTTTGAATCTTCAATTTTTTTATTATGATTATTATTATTATTGGTTTCTTATAAAAAATTCAATTCGTTTTTTAAATACATTGTTTACACAACCTATAATAATTAATCATTAAAAAAAATGAAAATTCAAAAACTTTAGTGTTCGGATACATTTGTGAGGATTATGATATTTAAATATAGGAATGTGATTATTTTGTATTATATATTTATATAAAATACTTTTTATATTATGGCAATGGTAATGTTTGATGAGATAGATATGGAGAAGAAAAAGGTGTATATAATGGAAAAAAATTTAATTATTTAAAACAAAATATATTTTATTCGTCTAAAAAAAAAAAGTTTCCAGGTATAGTGAGTGTCAATATTAAATTAACCCAGCTTTCTCATTATTTTATTGTTTATATAAAAGATGAAATTATTTGTTGAAATTGTCTTTATCATTAAAAATGGGTTTCTTTGATATTGAATTTCACTGTACATAATATAATACATGAATTTATAAATTAACAGAGTTTGTAAAAAAGTATGCTAATTAGAATTGAAAAAAAGCAGAGCGTAAGACAGGATTTAATCTATTATGCTTTTTGAAAAAGATAACTTTATTTTATATAAGGAGAACAAAATTTATTCAAAAAGTCTGCCATGCTTTGTTGTTAATCAGCCTTTAATAGGATTTTAGCCATCCATTTTTTGCATAACTGGAATATAAGGTGGTTGGTTGAAATTTGCTATTAAAAACTCGTAAAAGAAAATAACAAATTATTATTTTCTTACCTCGGGATCCCTTGGAAAACGATGCAAACGAGCTTCTTTGCTTGTATTTTTGCAAGAGCAAATACAACATACGAAAGGCATTTATCTAGAAAAACGTAGGAAAAAAAATCCAAATTGTATCGAGATATATATTCAAAATAATACCAATCTATTGATGAATTGAATTAAATAGAGACGTGGTTTAAATGGTCACTGATTGTCTAAAAGACCTCAAAAAAAAAATTATATGAAAAATATTGTTACTAAAAAAAAAATATATTAGAAATAAATATCACACAAGCTGAAAAAAAAATCGTTAATAAATATAGCTGAAAAAAATAATTAATAAATATATAAAAAAATATAATATTAATAAATAAAAACAATAGTAAAAAATATTTTAATCACCAAACGGAAAGAAAATGTTAAAACACGTGGAAAACGTTTTCTTAGATGCTCGTATATTGCTTTAAGTGAACCTGGTCGGAACAGATTGGCAACTGGAGAATTTGTTACCCCCACCATCACAGCAGAAGCGACACTAGCGCTTATCTAGATCTGGAGGTTTTTTGGTTGTGACGTCACTTTTTTTTTAGAACTGTCAAACCTTGTGAGTTGCAACCCCCTGCTACCGAGTTTTGAGAAAATTGACATTAAAGGTTTTTTGTTTTCATTGGATTATATATAATTTTTTTTGTCAATTGTGCAAGTAACATTAAATATAGATTTTTTTAGGACATATTTCATAAAAAGTTCTGTTAATTATAGCATTTGAAACAATATTCCGTGCTTAACTCAATTTTTAATTTGTTTTTGGCGCTTGACACACTAATGCATAACAGGGTCCATTTAATGATATGATTAGCTTAAGGCGCTTTGGAAGGCAAAGCTGTTCGCATGTTTTTGCCGATAAGATGGCGTTAGTGGTCTTGAAAAGTTAGCGAAAAAGCCCAACTATTATCAAAATTTGCCAACAGATGGCAGGATGGTAGGGCTATATTTAATCTGATGTATTTTTTTAATTTTAGTTGATCTTTTAATAATGAATAGTTTAGCCCTCGAGCATGGCGTAGTTGGTAGCGCGCCTGCCTTGTATACCGAGGGTCGAGGGTTCGGAGTCCGATGATTTTATTTAAGGCATTTGGATACCAAATGGCTTAAATAAGAATGCCTGGACCCCAATATATATATTTTCATAAAAGTCTTAAATGGTCTAAGTTGCCGAAAACAGTGTGTGGATGTGTGTGTGTGAATGGAAAAAATCAAAGTGTGAGTGTTTTTTTAAAAAGAAGAATGAATACCCAGCTAGCAGAGACCCGTCAAAATGACGTCGGAAACTGGTCAGAAATGACGTTATGTTTGACGACAAAATGACCTAAAAATCACGGACTAATGTCACAGACCGATGACGACATTTTGAAACGTCAAAAAAAACGTGATTCCGTGACTTTTTTTGACCAATTTTTTGACGTCAAAATGACCTAAAAATCACGGACTAATGTCACAGACCGATGACGACATTTTGAAACGTCAAAAAAACGAGATTCCGTGACTTTTTTTGACCTTTTTATAATCTGATGGATAAATAAAATGAGAAACAAACTCACATATAAAATTAAATTGTATTAATAATATAACTAGCCGCGTCGCCCGCCTTCGGCGGGCTTCGCGCCTGACCGGGGGCTTCGCCCCCTGGACCCCCCCCCCCTCCAGCTGGCTCGGGCCGCCTGCGGCGGACCCTCGCCTTTTCTTATTTATGAGAACCCGTGGCGCCCGCCTTTCCATATAGACAGGGGGCTTTGCCCCCTGGACCCCCTTCCAGCTGGCTCGCGCCCGCCTGCGGCGGACCCTCGCTTTTTCTTAATTATGAGAAGTTTCACGTCTAGGGCGGGGGCTTCGCCCCCCTGGACCCCCTCATCTGGCTCCGCGCGCCTGCGGCGGACCCTCGCCTTTTCTTCTTAATTATGAAATGAAAATTATTATTACTACTATTCCAGTCCAGTGCCTGCTTGAGGATTTGTTTACATTCATGGAATACAGAAATGAAAAGAATACTTAAATATTTCTCTATACATTTCCTATGGGAGAAATCGTAACTTTAGGGATTAATAACTCAAAAAGTTATGGGAATTTCGGGATGAAAATAATTTTCCTGTAATCCCGAGAAGGTCCTCTTTATGCATAAAAAATTTCATTTCAAAATTCCAACGGGAAGTTGCCTAAATAGAGCGTGACAGACAGACAGACAGACAGACAGACAGACAGACGGACATTAGTGAATTATATATATAGATTATAAAACACATTATTTTAGCAAATAAATACCTCTTCTCTATCCATATAAATGACAAAAATAGGAAAGTTGAAATTTAATATATATATGACTAATTATAAAATAATAATTGAGAGATTTAATTATTCAATTTTTAATTTTAATTAGTACCTATATCGATATTTTATTTTAATACTTTTGTAAAAACGCGATTTTCTATACGCTATTATATAAAAGACAATGTTACAGACTATAGCCATTACAGGATCATCATTATTTATAAATTCAACAGCAATAAAAGACATGACTTCATTAACTGCCACCATAGATAATAGACTGTCACTAACTGAACCGGTACGATCCTTTGTGTGTGCTAATAGTTGCGCATGCGCGAAATGCATGTGCTTGCGCGAAATGTGTGCGCATGCGTATTAAAATAAAAATATGGAGGTAAGAGAAAGTAATAATAAGTCTCGTGATCGGTACCTCTTTATAATGTGATATTTTGCACGTTTTAAAGACGTTACAAAAAAGTACAAATAAGTCTCGTGATCGGTACCTGATCGGTACGTCTTTATAATGTGATATTTTGCACGTTTTAAAGACGTTACAAAAAAGACGTTTTATTTCAGGTTTTAATTAGTCATTTGACGTCTTTTGACCAGTTATGACCAATTTCGGACGTCATTTTGACGAGGTTCTGCTAGCTGGGTAGTTTATAAATATTATATCATTTATAACAGCATAAAAAAATATATAAATATAGGCTTACTAGCTGCGGTAGGGTTGCCTTCGGCAACCCTACCCCGCTAGCCCTGGCGGGCGGCGTCTCGGGATATGACTAAGAGTTGTCCAGATAAATGTATTTTAATTAATTATGAGGAAGAGTTATTTTTTATTTTAAATATTTGATTAATATATTTTTCAATTATTTACACCCTAAGAAAGCAACATTTTAAATTTTATTAAAATCGAATGAAAAATAAAAAAAATAAAAATTTAAGGGGGGGGGCGCAGAGCGGAAAAATCTTTTCAAATGTCGAATTGTTAGGGGGAGGAATCGTTTTTATTTTTCATTTTAAATTTTTTGATAAATATATTTTTCGTAAAGCGAGTTAGATCCTGTTTTCCAATGCTTTGCTATGGGGTAATTGATAAACCCCAAAAAGGGGGGGTTCCCTATCCCTAATTCGATATAATGATAGCCTAAAACCACCCCCGGAAAATTCCCTACCCATTAAAAAAAACTCCATGAAAATCGGTCCAGTAGTTTCGGAGTCTATGCGTTACAAACAGACAGACAGACAGACAGAGATTGCCTTTTATATAATAGTATAGATATAGATAGATAAGTGATCTGATAATAGCGGCTATTAGACAAGCCTCCCATCAGAGTTGGCAAGTTATTTACCTATAAGTAAATTACATGGTTATTTACGCGTAAATTACTGCTTTGTAAAAAACTAGGTAGTGGTAAATAACTGTAAAAAACCAACTGCCTGAAAAAAAATAGGTTAAAGGCTTTTATTTCATATTTTTTTTTTGTGTTTTAGAGCATTGATGATGTTGTTTTCTTTTTATTTAAAGAATAGGGTCCGACCGAAACAAGATTTTCAGCCGAAACCGAAACAGAAACCGAATATTCGGCCTCACTCTTAGTTTCGGCCGAAACCGTAACCGAAACCGAATATTCGGTCGGTTCCTATTAGAGAATAATATAATCAAAATGTTAATAAAATTTGGATTTGGATTAAAACATTTTGAAAGCATCTTATCTTATTTTTGAATGCGCAAAAGAAATTTTAAAGGGACTTGATAATAAATGGTGCCAATTCTGGAGAATTCTTCAAGAAGAAAGAAGACTAGAAAAATAGAGAAGTGCACTGTGATGAGACTGTAAATAATTGTAAAGAGCGTGTAAATTGCAAAATATTATTGTAATTAATGTATCCCAAACCCCAAACTGGGGAGGGAGGGAATCGAATAAATTATTTCATATTTCATATTTCTTATTTTTGAATATAAAATTATCCAAAAAAAAGAAATTGATGAATTTTATTTGAGTTTCCTTTCTCGAGGGGTTCACGCATGCACACTAGAGTTATTTACGTAAATTACTTCATTTACGTAAATTACGTTATTTGCATAAAATATGTTATTTACGTTAATTACAGTTATTTAAGAAATTTTTGTAATAACTGCAAAATAGTGTAAACAACCCAACTCTGCCTGCCATCTTTTGCAAGAGTGCTCAACTATTTGGCCGTTCATTTTTAAAAAAATAAAAAATTTATTCTAACTTCGTCTCCTCTTTATTTAATTATTATAGGTTGGATATAAATGATTTTTTACATTTTTAGGTTAAAAAAAAAAATTACTATTTTAATAATAGAGTTTTTTTGCATTTTCTATAAATATAAAATATTTTTTTTCGGACTAAAGATTCAATGTGCCCTCTTGAAGTCCCTTAACCCATATCCTACCAGTGTTGCGTTTGCGCAACACTAAATAAAAAAAATTTTTTTCTCTTCAACTAATAGAGCTTTCGTTTTAATTATTTTTTTATATATTCTTTATTATGTCCTTTTGTCTCTTAATCATAGATAATGCCTTTTTTTACAACCTTTCATTATGATTTATTTTTTTAAACTTTGGCACCTGAAAAAGTGTATTTTAAAGATTAAAATATTTATTAATTAAATATTTTTTTTTTAATTTTTTTTATTTATTTATTTTCTTAGAAGGTCTAATGACCACTCTAAACCTTTCTTTGTCCTTTGTTTTTGCAAAACAAAGAAATTATTTGCTTACAAACTTCAGTGTTTCGTTTGCGCAACGTTGGGAGGAAGTGTGAACAAAAAGGTTCTAAATCCTATTAGTGATTTGACTATTGGACCCCTCATTTTTCATAGAATTTTTAATATCTTTACAAAAACGAAAGTTTATCGACTCTCTTATCTCATTTTTGTTCATTTAAAAAAAAAAAAATTAAAAAATTCTCTCAAAGAATCGGGGTAAGTGCGGAATAAGATAAATTTTTTTTTCAGTGGTTACATTATGTAGCAATCATTTTAGCAGAGATCCACTAAAAACGGTAAAAAGATATAATAGGAAAAAAGGAGAGGAAATAAACATCTCCCAAACTAAAATAATATCTCAATACAATTTGGGAATGGGAGGTGTTGATTTGCACGAAAATGCAATTGGAAAATATAGGTCAAGAATACTTGAAAAAAATGGTGGTGGTCTTTATTTATAAATAGTATAGATTCCACAATAGTAAATTGTTGGAAACTATATAATATTGCTAATAATAAGCAAATTAGTCAATCAGATTTTAATTCGGCTTTAGTGTTAAGTCTATTGAAAATGGAAGAGCGTTGCGAGCCAAGGTGGCTCGGAACCTTCCTCTGTCCATGACATGGAGCATTTAGTGATATCGAATGAAAAAAAAAGTGAGAAGGGTGTAAAGTGTGCCAGTCCGACTATTTATATATGTAATAAATGTAAAGTACATGTACATGTCAAGTGTTTTTCGAAATTTCACACAAAATGATTTATTTTTATATCCCATATCATCCCATCGTTTCGTAAACGCAACACTAAAAAAAGTTGTATAAAATAATTATTTAATTAAAAATATCAAAATAAAGTTGTCAAATACATATAAGAAAACATGTGGGATGAATATATGTAAATATTTTTAATAAAAAATTTAAAATAAAAAAAATGATTTTTTTTTTAGTTCTTGAATCCTCCCAACGTTGCGTTTGCGCAACACCCGTTTCCCGTGAAGTGTGCGGTGCGGGAATTTTTTTTTATTTTTCTCACATTAGTGGAGACCTAATATAACTATTTATAGGAAAAAATTTTAAATTTTCAAAAATTTTTAAGGCTGGTAGAATATGGGTTAACTATATATGAAAAGACTCGAGAGATAGCTAGTTAATTAGATGTGTTTTTTTTTTCTTTTTTTTCTAGATGGGCTCAGAATTGGAGGATTCATCTGCTGAGGGGCTGGAAGCAGACTTGCTCAATTATCTATTCAATAAGCAAATCATGCGAAGACTTCGACAACAATTGCCTGTTGCTGAATTGCAACGTAAACGCAGCTATTGGAAACAGTGTGCTTTCAATGCTGTCTCTTGTTTTGGCAAATAGAAACAAACATCTATAACAAGGCAATGAAATGCAGCAACAAAAAGCAAGGAAATACAAAAGGTAACGATTTGCATGAAATGTATATGTGCTTGATGCAGCCGATCCCTTCCTTTACTTTGATTGTCAATCATAAGATAATTTTTTTTTTTTTTATTAAAATTGGAGTCTTCTTAAATCCCATAAAATCAAAGCAATAAATTAATTAGGTAATTAAAATTTAAACAAATAATGCATGTGAGATTTAATATTAATTATATAATTAAATTAAATACTTAATTATATCTCGATACATTCTATGAAATAGCAAAGTTTGAAATGTTTTTTTTTTTTTTTTTAAGTGAAACTTTTATTTGATGACTTCAAATTTTTTCGTTCTTCTATCAGCATGTCGCGTTTCAGACCGTGACGCTAAAAAGCCATTGCGTCACAAGCCGTGACGACAAAAATAGGAAAGTTGAAATTTAATATATACCCGTATGACGAATTATAAAAAAATAATTGTGAGATTTAATTATTCAATTTTTAAATTGAACAGAAAAAAGTGCGTTTTATCGGACGGGGATTACTTTGTAGGGGATGAAATTGATTTGAAAGAATAAATAAAGAATTTACATATTACATTATAAACAAATTCACCTAACTTTGTGATCACATTGGTATACATACCGGTACATACATACATTTTCCCATTTCATTTTTATATAGATTATATAGCTGCAATTTCTCATGTTGATGCTAGCTACCCTCTATTCATTTTTTCTTTTAACCAAACTCTCCCCCATAAAACAACAACAATTCTGTCAACAGATTTTCTCCCTCTTAAACAAATTACCTTATTGATTAAATATTTTAATAAAGTTTTGAATATATATATATTTTTTTTTTGGGGTGGTAGTGATAAATCATCAAAGAAATATTGCCTCCCCCTATTTTTTTTATTAATAAAAAGAGCGTTGTTTTTTGTTTTTTTAAGAAAAACAAAATAATCACCTTTTTTTTTAAATAATATCAATAATCTAACATATGGCTTACAATTTTTTCAGGCATGAAGCAGTTGCTGCACACACAAACAAACAAACAAGATGTCCAATTCAATTCAAAAGAAACAACCACCGATAATTGTACTTAATTCCTCTATTCATTCATTATATATAAATAAATAAATAAATCTTTCCATGTTTCAATCGATGGGCAATCCAATCAATCTCGTTTATGTAAAAAAAAAAAAAAAAATATATAATTTAAACAAATCATCTCTCTTTAAGCATTAAAAACAAATCTTTATTTTTTATTTTCGTTTTTTGCCCATCAATAGTTTATAATAATAAGAAATAAGTAGTTTAGGAAAAAAAATTCTTTATTTTATATTCTATTCATTAATTGAATAATGTAGAAAATTTATTCTAAATAAATAAAATAAATGTGATTTTAAAAATGGCAATTATTTATTCATTTCTTCTTTCTAGATCTTTAATTTAAGGCCCCGGCACACGGTGAGTGATTTCACGCATACAGGCTGCCTCGAATGTTTCTCTGCTGGAAATGACGTCATTTATAAGGGGGGTAAAGGGGGTAATTACCCCCTCCTCCGAGAAACTCTTCTGGAGTGCGTTCAATTTGGAAGCTCACTAGGCTGGGCCATTTTATTTTTTTTCTTCTTTTTTAAAAGGCACAGAAATAAAAAGGTTTCAAAAGATTATTGCATTCTGACGAGTCTAACAATGTAGATGCCTCCGGATCGATATAGAAAGGAAGATATTAAGGCGGCCATACACGGCAGGTCCATTTAGGCCGAGCCAATTTGTGCGAGTCCATTTTTCGACCGATCCAAAATAGGGGGTCATACACGGCCGAGCCAAGCAGGCCCGTTTGAAATTTGACATTTAAGAGTAAATAAAGGTTAGTCTCTTAGTAAATTGTCAAATCGGTGCCTAATACAACAAAATAAAAATGCCAAAAAAATATATATTTTTTTATAAGGAAGATACAACAAGAAAAAACAAATAGAATTTATTAAATGATTTTGTTTAATAAGACAAAAAAATTGTTTAAAAATATCAGAAAATATGTCACCATATAAATAATAAATAAAAAATGTTTATTTAAATCCTTTATAGAAGGAAAAACAACCTTTTGTAGCTCGTTACATCTGTGCCTTTTTTGAAATAGAATTTCGTTTAATACAACAAAATGAAAAATTGCATAAAAATATCCCAATATATGTCATCTTTCATATCATAAATAATTTAAATAATTTTTAAAAATTGAAAATTTTTATTTAAATCTTAAACACAAGTGAAGAAACGGTTACAAATTAAATGTAGGACATTTTGTGGGTCATTGAATCAAAATGCAAAATTGCCCCGAAAAATGCGGGATGAATGGCTACCATTGATCATTTGAACTTCCCCCCCAACAAATGACATGTCACTCATAATTATCTTAATTTTAGTACTTTTTCAAAATTTTATTAAAAAAAAATGATTTAAAAAATATTTAAATAATTATCCTAATGAAAATCTCTTCAGAAAATTTAAAAAAAATATCAAAAGGATCTAAAAAAATAAATATGAATCTGGCAACGCTGCACAAGTTTTGGCTTGGCTCGGAGAACTGCCATACACGGCGAGGACAAATCCAAGGCTCGTGGACTTGGCTCTGTGGATTTTGGATCGGATGGAAATCCAACAGAGCCAACCAACGGTCGCCGAGCCAACTCGGTTTCCCCATACACGGCGAGTTTTGGATCGGTGCCGGGCCAATTTGGATTTTGGACCTGCCGTGTATGGCCGCCTTTAGAGTCTCAATGATGTCCTCCGCAGTTGCTGACAAGATAGTTTTTTTATTGTTTGAGGTTTTAAGTATACAAATTTGATCATAATTATAGGGTTCCATATCAAAGGAGCATACTCTAATTGGGACCTTACAAGTGAAAAGTACAAAGTTTTTATGGTCTTTAAATTGTTAAAAAATTTTTGAGTTTCTTTTAATGAAACCCAAAAGTCTGAAGGCTTTATTGACTATAAAGGCAACATGCTCGACAAAAGATAGCTTTGAATCAAAAATGATTCCTGAATCCCTGATAGAGTTCACTCTTTTTATCAAACTTTAGTTTTAACAACTAAAACTAAGTTTTTCTTCTAATTTATTATGCAAAAAAAATCTTATAAGAATGTTTCTTCTTTAAAATTAATTTTAAAATACTGTTGAGTCATACAATTATGAAAATGATTAATTAAATTATTACGTCACCGATTGATTAATTCCTCCTTCCATCCCCTCGCCTCCCCCTTTCCTCCTCTCTTATAATAAAATTTACATATTATTTTGTAAATTGAATCTTTTAGTGCGTTAAAAAAAAATGAACAAAATTGTTATCTTTGAGAAATTTAAAGCAATTCGATTATGAAAAGAGAAATGGCGTAAATAAAATTTTGTCTTGCGTTAGGCAGTCCGTCAATGCATCGCCTTTTAAGTGATTCTAACATCCGATATTTAAGTCAGTGAGATTAATAATGTTTTATGAACCCAAAAAATATGGTGTAACTGGTCGCACAGCGCACAAGTTTCTCTTACCTTCGGTAATTGAAAGTTGTGTTCTCTGCTTTTCACCAGATTTTTTGTGTCGACATATTAATATAATTAGACCCTGTTACGCATTAGTGTGTCAAACCCCAGCTACTGAGTTTTGAGAAAATTAACATTAAAGTTTTTTGTTTTTATTGGATTATATATAAAATTTGTTTTGTCAATTGTGCAAGTAACATTAAATATAAATTTTTTTAGGACATATTACATAAAAAATTATTGCATTTGAAACAATATTCCGTGCTTAACACAATTTTTAATTTTTTTTTTTTTTTGGTGCTTGAGTCACTAATGCATAACAGGGTCCAATTAGAGCCCGACAGTATGGTACGAGGGGTCTGAGAGGCGAAGCGGAGCGAGCGCTTGTAGCTAGTTGAAGACATAAACATGGGAAAATATTTATATTTCGATACCATGGCAACCATTTCTACTATCTCCTCTATGAAGTAAGTACAAGAGTAAAAGTGGGCTTCAAACAAATTTGACAGCAAAATGAGAATATACATTTTAAAGAGCATCTAAAAAATATTTGATTTTTTAATTTTAATCAAAATCGTTAGAGCGAATTTTGAGAAAATCGAAAAAAAAATTTAAAAGTGCATCAGTAAAGTACTAGTACTTTTTGGCTGATTTTGATTAAAAGCTTATTTTTACGGCCCAGGAGGTCGTCTAACTTAAATATAAAATTTCAACCTCTTAGTTCAAGTCCTTCATGCTTAAAATTGAACATCCAGACAGACCATGTTGCGAAAACAACTTTTTTGGACCCAGGGGACCTCAAAACGTGTATATCCATCAAAATATCGACATCGAATGTTTGACATGAATCTAATACTTTCTCTCAATATATATTAGCATATATAGAGGTAAGAGAAAGTAAAAATTGGAGTAAATGCGTTTGAAAGTTTTATAAACATATACATTTAAATAGGCGGGCAACAAATGAAAAGGCCAGAATCAATAGCAAAGAATGGAAACTTTGGCACTCAAAAGAGAAGTGTTAACAACGTTTCGTAGGCTTCACATGTACCATCAGGTCGGCGTTAGTTTGATGTTTTGAATATTGGGAGTGTTGACATTATTTCTTTTTTTGTTTGCTCTGTATTTGTTATTTGTTACTGATGGAAAATTGGATATATATATTTGAATAATAATATATTCAAGTAATTTCCCATCAGTTACAGACCAAACAAACAACATACCAGTATAATGTCAACACACACTATATTCAGGGGCGTCGGAACAAATTTGAATCAGGGGGAGCAAAATTTTTTTTTTTAGAAAATTAAAATAATTTAACATGTTCAAATAGTATAAAACAAAAACAAATCTACTATAAAGCTTTAAAAATTTTAAATAAAATCACAATTTTAATAAAATTAAAATTTTAAAAAATTTGCTAGTGATTTTAAAAAAAAATTTTTTAGGCTATATTTATACTATTTGAAGGAAATAAATATTTTTAATTTTCTTCTTTTAATTCAATATAAAATGTTTTTAGAAATCAGAAATACAATAGGGTCTATATAATATATTTTGGAAAAAATAGAATTTCTTACTCTTTTAATTTAAAAGATTTTATTTTTCAAAAGTAAAAATGTATCATTTTTAAAAATAAAGGGAATAAAAAGAAGACATATTGCCCCCCTCCTATAGGATGCCGGTGGGGGGCAATGTACCCTTACCCCCCCCCAGTTCCGGCGCCTATGACTATATTCCAACTAACGCCCACCTGATGATGGTATATCGTGCCGAAATCGATAGTCGAGAGATTAAATTATTTTCCTTCCCATGACTTCAAACAAAATAACGAAAAAATGGAGAACTTCAACAAGAATATCAAAAATTGAACTTTTACCACTAAGGCGATATGTGAAAAATAGAATAGTTATCTTGAGCCTTTAAAAGTAAATTCAAAAGTTAACCGAGAAACGTAGGCATTTTTTGTATTTAGAGAGAAAAAAAAAGAGAGAGATTAGAGAAAGGAGGAGATTGGGACAATGACGTTAAACGTTAAT
This sequence comes from Euborellia annulipes, assembly GCA_023213315.1. NCBI lineage: Eukaryota > Metazoa > Arthropoda > Insecta > Dermaptera > Anisolabididae > Euborellia > Euborellia annulipes. The sequence continues at coordinate 3,728 of JAKCPI010003644.1, read as the reverse complement.
AAGATTAAGAAAGGAAGGTTTTTGATAGGATCAGGATCAACTTAACAGAGATAGAGAGAAAGAGTAAAGAATGAAAGAAAGAAGGGAATGGATTGAAAAAGATTACAAATCTTTATTCATTTCCTTCTTTTAACTTTGCTTTTGGTGGGGGGGGGGGGGGGTACACATTTTTTTTTCTCCTTTGTGTGTCATCTATCAAACAAGATCAAGGGATTTGAGAAAACCTTTTCCCAGGTTGGTTTATAATTTTTTACTTATGAAGGAGAAAATAAAATAATAGGCTATTGGAGGGTGGGCTAGCCGGTCCGCCCGCTTCCGGCGGGCTTCGCGTCTATTAAGGGAGACTCCCCCCGGCGGTCCTTCGCCTTTTTCTTAATCAAGTGCAGTAATTTTTTCAGTCAACTCATAATAAGACTCTCTAATCTTGGAAAATAGGGTTGGTAGATTCGGAGGCTGAATCGATTTTCGATTCGTCGATTTTAAAATCGAGAACCAAATATTCGATTAAAAAAAAAAATCGATTTTTGCCGTAAAAAATTTTCGCTATGCCCATAAGTTGATGTTAAGGTTCTGCGATCCGATTTTCAAGCGCTTTGTGGAACAAGAAAAATAGAACGTTGCATTACTGATGGTCCAAATCAATTTTATTCAGTCTTTATAACTTATTTAAAGACTAACACAGACAGTCTTTATATATGTTAGACACACACAACATAACATATTTAGTTTTTATAACTTTTAAGTTTTAACAAACCAAGAGAACCAAACATCCAGTGGCGTATTCAGGGGGGGGGGCGGGGGCCCCCAAAGCCTTCTCCAAAACACAAAAAAAATACCTATTGTTCTTCCTAATGATTTTTTTTTTAAATAATTATTTTATTAACTCTCATAAATTCTAAAATCTAACAAAAAACCTATAAATAATTGAAAAAATCTCTAATATTTACGAATTTTGTATTAAAATTATTTCTTTTTATTTCAAGAGAAATTAAATTTTTTTTTATTTGTTGTTTTATTTATAATTATTATATTATCTAAAAAAAAATTTCTCCACTTTAAGTTTCTTGGAGAAGGGGAGGGGTCATAAAAACTTTGCCCCCCCCCCCCAAGCAGAAAATCCTGGCTACGCTACTGGAAACATCAGCTTCGAGTATTTCTTAAAAAATCTGGTGGGACTGTCTGTTGTGCGTGTCACATCAGATTTTTTTGTGTCGACCTATATTTAGGTTCCGAGTAAGCTTATGGTACATTTGAATTTGTATTATATATTTGCAATGTATATTTTATTTTTCCTAAAATTAAAAATCTGGTGTGACTGGCGCACAGCACACAACTTTCTCTTACCTTCGGTAATCGAAAGTTGTGAACTGTGCTTGTCACACTCCAGATTTTTTTGTGTTGAGATATATTTAGTTACCGACAGTAGAGTACATTTGAATTCAAGATGTAAATTTTATAAGTATGGGAAAATATTTATATTTTGTCACCTATATGGCAACCAATTCTCCTATCTTTTCTATGAAGTACAAGAGTAAAGTGGCCTTCAGAAGATTTCAAATCACAAAATGAGAATATAACATTTTAAAGAGAATCTAAAAAATAATTGATTTTTGAATTTAAAAAAAAAAATCGTTGGAGGGAATTTAGAGAAAAATCGAAAAAAACTAGAAAAAGTGCATCAGTAAAGTACTAGTACTCTTTGGCCGATTTTATTCAATAAGCTTCGTGTCACGCCAACCCATGGGGGTGCCTAACTTAAATATAAAATTTCAACCTCTTAGCTCTTTTCGTTCTTGAGATATCTTGTTCAAATTCAAATTCAAATTCAAATTTATTTAAAACAAAAAAAAAAACACACACACCCAACAGACAGACCATGTCGCGAAAACCACTTTTTGGATTCAGGGGACCTCAAAACGCGAAGATCCATCAAAATCTCGACATCGAATTTTTGACACGAATCCAATACTTTCTCTCTATATATATAAGCTGACATATATACATAGGTGGAGAAAGAGAAAAGTAAAAAGTGGTCAAACAGATCCCAACGCCTACAGTCATTGTTGATATGCGTGAATTTGAAGTGAATTGCCAGGTCTTATACATAAAACGTGGAATTGAGATTGAACCAGTTACAATTTTGGTAATTATTAAAAATTTTTTTTCTGAAACAAGTGCGGTGGGTCAAATGATTTTTTTTTCTTTAACTTATAGGATTTGAAGGTGAGTATCAATTTCCCAAAAACAGTACAATGCACCTTCCAAAAACACTCGAGAAAATCAACTTTGAAGATTTCCAAGTTCTATAAGTTCTTGATAATTTTGATATATGTCAACAGTGTCAGGTAGCGAGAGCGTAAAAGCCAGTAAAGGCCCGATTAGCACCCAAAAACGTCGACGAACAGAATGAAATAAAAATTTGTGTTTTATTTCTAATCTTGGTACATCAGTAAAGTATTACTGCTCTTTGGCCAATTTTGATTAAATATTAATTTTCTCAGCCTATATATGAAATATATAGAGAGAGAAAGTATTGCGATCATGTCAAAATTCGATGTCGAGATTTTGATGGATATACATGTTTTGAGGTCCCCTGAGTCCAAAAAAAGTGGGTCCCGCAAATTGGTCTGTGTGTGTGTGTGTGTGTATGTATGTGTGTGTGTGTGTATGTATGTGTGTCTGTGTGTATGAAGCTGTATGTGTGTGTGTGGTCTGTAGGTGTGGACAGATTTTTAGCATGAAGGAATTGGAGCTACCGGATTGAAATTTTATATTTAACTTAGGTACCTTTGAAGAATCTCAAAATAAGCTTTTGAACAAAATCGGCCAAAAAGTACTCCAGTAATTTACTGATGTACTTTTTCGTAGTTTTTTTTTCGATTTTCTCCAAAATTCCCTCCAAGGATTTCTTTTTTAAAATTCAAAAATCAACTATTTTTTAGATGCCCTTTAAAATGTATATTCCTCATTTCTTGCCGTTGAAATCTTCTGAAGACCACTTTACTCCGGTTCTTCATAGGAAAGATAGAAATGGTTGCCACGGTAACGGAATTTAAATCTTTTTTCTTTTTATTAGATAAAAAAAACAATCAATTATTTAAATTCCCATTTATTTTTAAATTTATTTCTGTCTTTTAATTGTTTCAAAAAGAAACATATATATATATCTCTCCCACTTGCAAACATTATCGTCTTCCTCTCTACTCTTTTTAAATTCCCTTTCCACCTTTATCCTCGCATAGAAATAATGTTAATTTCCCTATAGGGATTTGTATGTTAATTTCTCGATTCAAAAGGGGGGTCCCCTTTTGAAGTTTTTAGGCATTTAAAATTTTTTTTTTCCAAATCTTATGAAATTTTGTATTTATTTCTTACGATTCTATATTGTGTATAAAATGTCCAAATATGAGATTAAAATTTTGAAAAATAACCATAGTTTATTTCAAGCAGTCAACATTTAAAATGCAAGTTTGAAACTAAGATGCTAACGGAAACTAAATATATCTCGACACAAAAAATCTGGTGCGACCAGCATGTGACAACTTTCTCTTACCGAAGGGTAAGAGAAAGTTGTGTGCTGTGCGCCAGTCACACCAGATTTTTTTCACTCCCTAAGGAGGCGCTTAACTTAAATTTACAAAATTTCAAACTCATAGCTCAATCCTTAATGCTTTAAATTGAATCACATTGTGACAGACAGACAGACCATGTCGCGAAAGTCACTTTTT
>JAKCPI010003643.1:0-10541 GCA_023213315.1 Euborellia annulipes | reverse complement strand
ATAACTAGGGCTCGGATTATTCCCATTTGCCTTTTTTTAATTTATGGCTTAAAACTTTTAGGCCAATATGATATGTATACGTTTCAAGAAATTTCTGCAAATAAAAATAAGAGGCATTTGTTAGTGCCTATAATGTCTATTTTGGCCGATTTTGGGTTTTAGAACCTATTTCATCTATAAATGCCTTTTTTAGTGCCTATTTTAAATTCAACTAGCACAATTTCAATTTCTTCGTGAGCTTATACATAGCCTAAATTTAAAATTTTTTTTGAACTATCAAGAAAAATATTTCAAGGAGGTGGGGGTAAAGGGGGTAATTACCCCCTCCCCCACGAGATTTAAAAAAAAAAAATACTTTTTTTAGAAAAAAAAAAATACATTTTTATTGTAAAATTAAAATAAGGCCCGGAAAACCATGCAGGAAGTAAGTGTGTTAGAAAACCAAAAAAAATTTTTAAGGGAAAATGATTTTATTAACCGTATAAGGTTCAAATTAAACATAGGTGGTTTTTATTAGTACTTAAAAATTTGATTTGTATTTATCTTCTGGCTAACAAGTACAGAATGCGCCTTTAAATTACCGAAATTAATAAAAATATGTGTGCTATGGTGACACAGTCACACCAGATTCCAAAAAATAAGACATTAATTTTTTTAAATTTTTTTATATTATTTCTTAAATAATGCCTCCCTTTTAAGTGTGCTATTTTAATAATTTTTAGTGCCTATAAATCCGAGCCCTAATAATAACCTATAATCATAAAAAAACATGGTGTGACTGTAGCACAGCACACAACTTCCTCTTTATTTCGGTAATTTAAAGTTGCATTCTCTACTTGTTTACAAGATTTTTTGGGTCAAAATAGATTTGAACACACTCAGACTGATCATTTTGAGAGACCGACTTTTTTCAGGTACCCTCAAAACGAGTATTTCCATCAATATCCTCGACATTTAACTTTTGTCACGATCGCAGTATTACATATATAAGTAAGAGAAAAATAAAAATATAGCCTATATACAAATCAATTTTTTAAGTATTAATTTTTAAAATTTTACATTAAAAATAAAATTTTTTTCCGAAAAAAAAATATCAAATCTCGGTGGGGGGGGAATTACCCCCTTTACCCTCACCCTTGTATCCGCCCTTGCAGTTGCTGCTAAACACGTCTGCATAGTCTTAATAAATGAAATATAAAACTAGCCACTTCTTTATTCAACAACTATTATCCGGTTAGTTTTAAAAAGACAAAAAACGTGCAAGCACCTCTGGATATTGTTAAGTATAACATTAACCAACTGTTAAATAAAAAAAAAAAAAAAAAAAAAAAAAAAAAAAAAAAAAAAAAAAAAAAAAAACTGGAGTCAGCGCATAAAAAGTAAATTGTCTTACAAAAAATAAAATATGAACCATGATATAAAACTTTAATAAATTATTTGGGAGGACACAACAACAACAACAACAACAAAGAAGAAAACAATATTTGAAAAATTAATTCCTTCTTTATTCGTATCATAATAAAAAAGTAAGAAATAAAGAAAAATTGCATATTTAATAAAAAAAAAAAGGTAACATGGAAAATAACTTTTCCATTTGTTTCAAATGGAAAATGAAGAAACAAATTGAAAAAGACAATTGTAATCATTTAATATGCAATATTTAATCAGAATTTTTGATTTTTTTTTTATTCTTCCTCTGATAACAAAGTAGGCAGTGAAATTGCAAAAGAGGAGTTAATGAATATTTGCAAATAAAAGAAACGTTTTAATAAATAAATGAACGCCCTCGGGCTTGGCGTAATTGGGATACCAAATGGCTTAAACAAGAATGCCTGGACCCCAAATACGTATATATATAGAGATTATAAATGGGAGTATCGTTTAAAGTCTTAAATAGCCTAAGTTGCCGAAAAGACTGTGCATTAGTGTGTAAATGTGAATGTGAGTGGGAATAAGTGTGAGTGTAAAAAAATCTGGTGTGACTGGTCGCACAGCACACAACTTTCTCTTACCTTCGGTAATCGAAAGTTGTGTACTGTGCTTGTCACACCAGATTTTTTGTGTCGACATATATTTAGTTTCCGACAGTACGGTACATTCGATTTTCAAAATGTAAAATTTATAAGTATGGCAAAATATTTATATTTTGTTACCATGGCAACCATTTCTCCTATCTTTTCTATGGAGAACAAGAGTAAAGTGGTCTTCAGAAGATTTCAATGACAAAATGAGAATATACATTTTATAGAGCATCTAAAAAAATAATTGATTTTTGAATTTTTAAAATAATCGTTGAAGCGAATTTTGAGAAAATCGAAAAAAAAAAATGAAAAACTACATCAGTAAAGTACTAGTACTTTTTGGCCGATTTTGATTAACAGCTTATTTTTCCGGTCCAGGGGGGTGTTTAACTTAAATATAAAATTTCAACCTCTTAGCTCTTTTCGTTCTTGAGATATTTTGTTCACAGACACACACATACACACACAGACAGACAGACCATGTCGCGAAAACCACTTTTTTGGATTCAGGGGACCTCAAAACGTGTATATCCATCAAAATCTTGACATCGAATTTTTGACATGAAACCAATACTTTCTCTCTCTATATATTAACATATATATTGAGGTAAGAGAAAGTAAAATGAATTTGTTTCACAAATTCATTTGTTTATATTTACATGTTTTTAATGACACCTGTCTGATTTTGTTTTGATTTTTTATCCAAAATTAACGAAAAATGTCTTTTTTCTTCTTTGATTATTTCAAAAACTATTTTGTTTTCGAAAAAATGTCAAAGAATAAAAACTTTTTAAAATAGAGTATTTTATCATAATATAACAAAGAAATTGAAAATTTCAAAATTTTTGAAAAAACTTTTTAGGTAAAGTACTACTTCCAAGTGACGTATTTACTCCAAAAGTTGATAGAAATCTACAATTTTAGTGTAAGGAGCATATACCAAATTTCATCGATCTTGCTGCTTTGATTTTTAAGCAATCGTGTTCACACACACACCCAGACGTAATTCCAATAGAATATACGAGAAAGTCTCGGGGAAGTTATTCATTCCCCATATTTTTTTTTATTGACAAGAAAACTTTTTGTCATTTTGCTATTCAGCTACTTTTATATCAGAGAGGGTCACTTGGAAAAGTACCTTTGTATATGTAATACTAGGAAACTAATTGATTTGATCGGATTATTCATAGTTAATGTGGGATTAGTTTTAAACCAAGTAAAGCATGATTGAATAAAGGAGAAAGAAAAATGCAGACATGTAACGTCACATATTGTGCAGGATTAGAGAGGGCTTCTAGAAGGATCACTCCCAGCATATGATTAGAGAGATTATTAATAAATGACCAAGATTTCCAGAGAGAGAGACCAAAGCAAGGGATTGCCAATAGTATGTGATGACGTAGCACTAGGTAAAATACCAAAAATCTTATAAAGAAAATATATTTATTTATTCTTGATGTGATAAATTAAATTTATTTTGCTATTACTTTCTTACCTATATGTATATGTTAATATACATATAGATATATAGAAAGTATTGGATTCATGTCAAAAATTCGATGTCGAGATTTTGATGGATATACACGTTTTGAGGTCCCCTGAATCCAAAAAAAAGTGGTTTTCGCGACATGGTCTGTCTGTCTGTGTGTGTGTCTGTCTGTGTATGTTCAATTTTAAGCATGAATGAATTAAGCTACGAGGTTGAAATTTTCTATTTAAATTTTTTACCCTCATAGGGGGTGAAAATAAGCTTTTAATCAAAATCGGCCAAAAAGTACTAGTACTTTACTGATGTAGTTTTTCAGTTTTTTTTTCGATTTTCTCAAAATTTGCTCCAACAATTTTTTTTTTAAATTCAAAAACAATTATTTTTTAGATGCTCTATAAAATGTATATTCTCATTTTGCCAATGAAATCTTCTGAAGACCACTTTACTCTTGTACTTCATAGGAAAGATAGGAGAATGGTTGCCACGGTAACAAAATATAAATATTTTCTCACACTTATAAATTTTACATCAGCATTCAAATGTTCCGTACTGTCGGAAACTAAATATATGTCGACACGAAAAATCTGGTGTGACAAGTACAGTGAACAACTTTCTTTTATCAAAGGTAAGAGAAAGTTGTGTGCTGTGCGACCAGTCACACCAGATTAAAAAAAAATTTTTCGGCATCTGTGGCCATTTAGACCCTGTACTGATTCAAATGAAATAAATTTTTGCCGGGCAAACTCTCGGTCTTTGGCACCAGAATCTAATGCTCTACCTCTGAGTTATAGGTCAAGGGCGAATCAAATTTAAAAATATCTGGTGTGACAAGATTCTATTTTAGAGCCGGTTAAATCAATGAAGTCAGTGGCTGTTTTTCTATAGACAGGGAAGGAGCAGATGCAGCCAAAAAATCATTCAAATCATTCACAGTAAATAAATACGATGGCCCACATCGCCAGGACATATGATACATAAATTTACATGACCAACTCCGGGACTTTTAACAATTTTGAAGGACTGAAGATGGATTGAAGAAATTCAAAAAAAAAAAAAAAAAAAAAAACTACCAAACATATCCGACCGATAGCAAATCATCGATATAGCAAACAAGAACACGCATAACTTTCGAGTTAAAAAAAAAATTAGTTTTTTTCACATATCTACTATTTAGCTATCTGAAGCTTAAGAAAAGTTTTGTGAAGTTATCAACTTAATAAAAGTATCATTTTTAAAAATTAAGAAATCATTCTTTAAGAAAAATTTAAAAATTTCCAAAAAAAAAAATAAATAAAAAGGCTTGAGTTCCTAGAATCGCCTCTTAGTTAAGCTTTATACCGAACTTTGGATCTTAGCTAGTTAACTACGATCTGTTAAATCATATAATTAGCTTAACTTGAACTGAAGACTCAAAATTCATACACAACGGGCTTATCCGAGAGATAGCTAGTTAATTAGAAGTGAAGCAACCTGTCTAGGGTGAGAAAAGAGTGAGAGAGATTCTCTACTTGCCTCTTTTTTTGTTCTATCAAATACAAGGTGTCTTTAGTCCCACCACCGAAATGAAATACATACATCACATATTCACAGCCACTATTTTATTTTAATAAGTTATTATTAGGGCTCGGATTTATAGGCACTGAAAATCTTTAAAATAGGCAGGCAACTAAGCACTAAAAATTATTAAAATAGGCACTTCAAAAGGCATTTATTGTAAAAATAGGCACTTAAAAAGGCATTATTTAAGAAATAATATAAAAAAATTTAAAAAATTGACGTCTTATTTTTGGTAATCTGGTGTGACTGGTCGCGCAGCACACATTTTTTTCTTATTTTCGGTAATTTAAAAGAGCATTCTGTACTTGTTTGCCAGAATATATAATAAATACAAATCAAATTTTTAAGTATTAATTTTTAAAATTTTACATTAAAAATAATTTTTTTTTTTTTTTTCTAAAAAAAGTATTTTTTTTTAATCTCGTGGGGGGGGGGGTGGGGGGAAATTAGCCCCTTTACCCGGGGGCCCCCTTGAAATATTTTCTTGATAATTCAAAAAAATTTTAAATTTAGGCTATGTATAGCTCGAAAAAATTGAAATTGGCTATTTGAATTTAAAATAGGCACTAAAAAAGGCATTTATAGATGAAATAGGCCCCAAAACCCAAATTTTAGGCACTAACAAATGCCTCTTATTTTATTCTGAATTTCTTGAAACGTATACATATCATATTGGCCTAAATTTTAAGCCATAAATTAAAAAAAGGCAAATAGGGCGAAATCCGAGCCCTAGTTATTATATAGTTTTTACTTTCTCTTACCCTATATGTGAAATATATGAGAGAGAAAGTATTGCGATCATGTCAAAAATTCGATGTCGAGATTTTGATGGATATACATGTTTTGAGGTCCCCTGAGTCCAAAAAAAGTGGGTCCCGCAAATTGGTCTGTGTGTGTGTGTGTGTGTGTATGTATGTGTGTATGTGTGTGTGGACAGATTTTTAGCATGAAGGAGTTGAGCTAGCGGATTGAAATTTTATATTTAACTTAGGTACCTTTGAAGAATCTCAAAATAAGCTTTTGAACAAAATCGGCCAAAAAAGTACTAGTACTTTACTGATGTACTTTTTCAGTTTTTTTTCGATTTTCTCAAAATTCCCTCCAAGGATTTTTTTTTTAAAATTCATAAATGAACTATTTTTTAGATGCTCTTTAAAATGTATATTCTCATTTTGCCGTTGAAATCTTCTGAAGACCACTTTACTCTTGTTCTTCATAGGAAAGATAGAAATGGTTGCCATGGTAACGGAATTTAAATCTTTTTCTTTTTATTAGATTAAAAATCAATTATTATTTAAATTCCCATTTTTTTTTAATTTTATTTGTGTCTTTAATTGTTTCAAAGAAAACATATATGTCTCTCTCTCACTTGCAAACATTATCGTCTCTCTCTACTCTTTTTAAATTCCCTTTCCACCTTATCTTCGCATAGGAACAATGTTAATTTCCTATAGGGATTTATTTGTATGTTAATTTAGATTCAAAAGGGGGTCCCCTTTAGAACTTTTTAGGCATTTAAAATTTTTTTTTCCAATTCTTATGAAATTTTGTATTTATTTACGATTCTATATTGTGTATAAAATGTCCAAATATGAGATTAAAATTTTTAAAAATAACCATAGTTTATTTGAAGCAGTCAACATTTAAAATGCAAGTTTGAAACTAAGATGCTATCGGAAACTAAATATATCTCGACACAAAAAATCTGGTGTGACCAGCACAGTGCACAACTTTCTCTTACCGAAGGGTAAGAGAAAGTTGTGTGCTATGCGCCAATCACACCAGATTTTTGTTTCTGTGATTTCCTTGGAGAAAAAGAAAAAGTTTTTTTTTTTTTTTTTTTTTTTTTGTTTTTTTTGCTCATCTTAAAGAAAGAATTCGATTTTCTCTTCTCTAGATACAATCAACAAGTCTTTCTGTTATTAATCGATTGATTCCCTTTAAATAACGCCTTTCTGCTCTGCTCTGCTCAATAACTGCAAAAAAAAAAAGAAAAAAGGAAAATATCGATTCAGTTGAAACGATTTTATAATCAAATATCCTTTTGAAGCGGAGAGATTAAGTATTTTCTGTTATTTATTGCATTTTAAGTCCCTGAAATCTTATCTTAAATATTCATGGGTAAATATCAATATTAAAGATACGATCATGATATATAAGGGGAAATAAAGGAATAAAATTTGATATGGCCATTATTAGGTGCTGGAAATAATCTATATATATAATTCGCTAATATCCGTGTCTGTCTGGGCGTCTGTCCGTCTGTCTGTCTGGGCGTCGGTCCGTCTGTCTGTCTGGGCGTCGGTCCGTCTGTCTGTCACACTCTATTTAGGCAACTTCCTGTTGGAATTTTGAATTGAAATTTTATATGCCTAAAGAGGACCTTCTCGGGATTACAGGAAAACTATTTTCATCCCGAAATTCCCATAACTTTTTGAGTTATTAATTCTTAAAGTTACAATTTCTCCCATAGGAAATGTATAGGCCTAGAGAAATATTTATGTATTCTTTTCATTTGTGTATTCTATGAATGTAAACAAATCCTCAAGCAGGCACTGGATTGGAATGGAATAATAATAATTTTCTTTTCATAATTAAGAAAGAAGAGGCTAGGGTCCGCCGCAGGTGGCGCTGAGCCAGCTACGGAGGGTCCAGGGGGGCGACGCGGCTAGCCTATATATATAATTCGCTAATATCCGTCTGTCTGTATGGGCGTCTGTCCGTCTGTCTGTCACGCTCTATTTAGGCAACTTCCCGGTGGAAATTTTATTTGCATAAAGAGGACCTTCTAGAAATTACAGGGGAAAATTATTTTCATGCCGAAATTCCTATAACTTTTTGAGTTAATAATTCTTAAAGTTACAATTTCTCCCATAGGAAATGTATAGAGAAATATTTATGTATTCTTTTCATTTGTGTATTCTATGAATGTAAACAAATCCTCAAGCAGGCACTGAATTGGAATGGAATGGAATTTTCTTTTCATAATTGAATCGTTTATTTCAGAAACCACCTAAGTGCGCTTTTTTCAACTTACGGAAAACTAAAGAAAACTGTTTTGTAGCTTAAGTACAGGTCTAGTCTCCTTCAAATATATTTTTACCAAATCAAAAACATGCTATTGGGATAATCTAAAAGATGTATTTACCTTTAAATTGTACAGTAGCACCAAAAACACATGATTTGAAATTTTGTCGCTTAGGTGGTTTCTGAAATAAACGATTCAATTAAGAAGAAAAGGCGTGAATTTTCAATTGGAACGTAAACAAACATGCGGAAATTTTTTTCTCTCCCAGAAATATTTGAATTCTAGGCAGTTTAAGTGTTATAGTTAGTTAAAGTTGATATTTTTATTAATAGTTGGTCGTGAATATGAAGTTGGACAATAAGTTTTTTCATCTTTAATCATATCAAGTCAAGAAGAACGAAGAATTACTTAGTAGCAGCTTGCGAATGGGGGAGCCCGTGGCCGGCGGGACACCGCATCTGTCGGAGTGGTCGTCTTTCTCGGCAGTGATAAGAGACTCGCTAGTGTTAATTAATTTCGTCTATTCACTACTCAATCCAATAATCCGCTGGTCCCAGGCCAACGGTCCATTTTCGGATCCATTACATATAAATAAATAAATAAATAAATAAATTTATTACGACCCGCTTAGAGGCACCAGTCCTCGGTGGCTAGGTCCAACAAACACAATACAAATTTAAATACAATAACAAATACAACAAAACAAAACAAAACAAAAGGAAAAAAAGAAAAAAAAAAATAAAATAAAATAAATAAATAAATAGAAATGCATGCCCATTAACAATCAACATGTTCATGTTCATTCGATCGAAAGAAATAAAAAAAAAAACAATATCAAAAAATTCACGCAAGCCACGAGACCAGGAGTAAACGTCGCATTAGCCATCCCGACATTCGCCTTAAGCTGCTAAGGAAAACCTGGCCAAAACCTTAACAAGGATGGTATGACCTCTCTACCTCAACTATTCTCTGCGATCAAGAACTAAATAAAAATTTCACACAACTAGCACATTAGGACTTGACAAAATTTATTATAGATTTAATCATAGGGGGCAGAGGACTATAATCCCAAGTAGTGACAGACAAACCGTTCCACAAATCAATTCCAGATATATATTCCGGGCCTAACCGAAAGAATCACTAAAGAGCTAGGTAAAAACAAGATCATGATGGGCATCAAGACCGAAAAACCTGAGAGGGGTCCAGGGGGGCGAAGCTCCCCTGTCTAGATGCAAAGGCGGGCGTCAAGGGTTCTCATAAACAAGAAGTCCGCCGAAGGCGGGAGGCGCGGATAGTTAATTAAAATACTGGACAACTCTTGGTCATATCCCGAGACGACGCCCGCCAGGGCCTAGCGTGTTAGGGAGGCAACATGACCAATCCAGCCAGCTTTTCCCTTTCGATAGCATAAAAAAGGACTTTTTAAAGAAAATTTCTTAGCTTGCAATAGACAATAGAAACTTTCTTCCTTCTATTTACAAATATTTCCTAATTCTCATCCAAATCAGTTCCCCCCCGAAGCGATACGATCATATGGCAAAACACAAGTTTCCAAACTAAAAATTTTTTTTCGCAGAACTATATAAATAAAACTTTTTTTTTTTTTTTTTAATCCAGAAGAAATAAGAAGGAAAAACATCAGGATGTAACTGGCGCACAGCAACAACTTTCTCTTACCTTTGGTAATTGAAAGTTGTGTTCTGTACTTTTCACACTAGATTTTTTGTGTCGACATGTATTTAGTTTCTGACAGTACGGTACATTCTATAAACATGGGAAAATATTTATATTTTGTTACCATAGCAACCATTTCTCCTATCCTTTCTATGAAGCACAAGAGTAGAGTGTGCTTCAAACAATTTTGAGGTCAAAACGAAAATATACATTTGAAAGAGCATCTAAAAAATAATTGATTTTTGAATTTTAATCAAAATCGTTAGAACGAATTTTGCGAAAATCGAAAAAAAACTGAAAAAGTACATCAGTAAAGTACTAGTACTCTTTGAGCCGATTTTTGGATTAAAAGCTTATTTTTCCGGTCCCGGGAGGTATTTAACTTAAATATAAAATTTCATCCTCCTAGCTGAATTCCTTCATGCTTTAAATTGAACACACACCCACCCACCCACACACAGGACGGATCCGTGTCGCGAAAATCACTTTTTTGGTTTCAGGGGACCTCAAAACAGAATTTTTGACATGAATCCAAAACTTTCTCTCTCTATATATATTAACATATATATAGAGGGTAAGAGAAAGTAAAATTTATAAACAGAAAATTTAACATGGCTTCTATCTCTTTTATGAAGTACAAGAGTAAAGTATTCTTCAAAAGATTTCAAATGCAAAATGGGAATATACATTTTAAAGAGCATCTAAAAAAATAATTAAATTATGTAATTTTATTTTACGAAAATCGAAAAAAAAACTGAAAAATTACAACAGC
>JAKCPI010003642.1:0-44492 GCA_023213315.1 Euborellia annulipes | reverse complement strand
CTGTCTGTGTGTGTTTCTGTATTCAATTTAAAGCATTTATTCAATAAAGCTTGAATTGAGCTAGGAGGTTGAATTTTTATATTATATATAGTTAGACACCCTCCTGGAGTTTGAAAATAGGCTTTTAATCAAAATCGGCCAAAAAGTACTAGTACTAGTTTTTTTTTTCGATTTTCTTAAAATTCGCTCCAACGATTTTTATTAAAATTCATAAATCAATTATTTTTTAGATGCTCTTTCAAATGTATATTCTCATTTTGCCCTCAAAATTGTTTGAAGAACACTTTAGGCCCGGCGCACATTGAACGCCGCCGAGGCGCAGCATAGGAATAGGCCTCTGTCAGGTCACCGCACATTGAACGCAGTACTGCGTTGCCTCTGTTGCAAACATGTCATTTGAAATGGAGGAACTTGATTGATAAAAATTTTGGGCCCCCCCCCAAGCAGATATCCTGGCTACACTACTGTGTTCTACCAATATTATATAATTTCAACCTCGCCCTTCCGCCCCCTATCCCAAGATGTCTAAAAAAAATTTAATTATGTTAAACTAATAAAAGTTTTTTTTTCTCACCATTCTTAAAATTTAGCTCTGAAGCAATCTTATCCCACAGATCATCCTTCAATTTTGTCCTCATGTAATCCGGGTGGGTTGTATCGTACACCACGGGATGATCTTGGACTAATTGGATTAGTTGTTCCATACTATTAACTTATAATAAGCTAATAAATAAAATAAAAGTTATTACTATTTAGTTATAAAAAAGCTCGCAGAGGCGACAGAGGACGTAGGAAACTGTGTTGCTACCACAACCATGGTAACAAAATATAAATATTTTCCCATGATTATAAATTTTACACCGAATTCTAATATATCGGGGGGAACTAAATATATGTCGACACGTAAAATCTGGTGTGACAAGCACAGAACACAACTTTCGATTACCGAATGTAAGAGAATGTTGTGTGCTGTGCGACTAGTCACACCAGATTTTTTTTTCTTTTGATATTGGAATTTATAATATTCTTAAATCTTGGAAGGATTTATTTTAACAAATTTCCCTTAGAAGAAAAATCAGTGTGACTGGTCGCACAGCACACCACTTTCTCTTACCTTCAGTAATCCAAAGTTATGTTCTGTGATTGACACACCGGATTTTTTGTGTCGACATGTATTTAGTTTCCGACCATAGGGTACGATTGAATTCAAGATGTAAAATTTATAAGTATGGGAAAATATTTATATTTTGTTACCATGGCAACCATTTCTCCTATCTTTTCTATGAAGTACAAGAGTAAAGTGGTCTTCAGAAGATTTCAATGACAAAATGAGAATATGCATTTGAAAGAGCATCTAAAAAATCATTGGAGCAAATTTTGAGAAAATCGAAAAAACTGGAAAATTACATCAGTAAAGTACTAGTATTCGTTGGCCGATTTTGATCAAAAGCTTATTTTCCTCTTTGGCCTAACCTAAATATAAAAAGCTCTTTTCCTTCTTGCATTTTAATTTATAACTGATCCATAGACAGACCAATCAAGAACCAAGAACTCTGCTACTGTGAGATTCCCCATCTCACTCAAGTTTTATTGGATAAAGCAATTTCACAAGTTGAATACATTCAAAACATTTTGAAATTAAAGCAATTGTAGTTGGCTGCATCAAATAAATCGACACCGGCAAGAGCTCAGGGATGATGATGACATGTCGATTCGGTTTCCCAGCCATTAAAGAGAATTAATTAACTCAATTCGTGTGTAACAAATCACTAACATTAAACTACTGGACTTTTTTGATGATTATTTTTTAAACATGCTAGACTTGTTATAAGATTTAATTTAATTTTATGTGGGTCTCTCTCATCTGCAATTCGAAATTGTCTGGGGAAATTAACTCCAAATCTTATTTACTTACTTCTATTAAATAAATATTCGTATAGTTTACGTAAATGAAGAAATTCATTTATTTGCATTTTAAATTAATAAGATTATTTTAAAAATTACAAATACTAAGGGCCGGTTGCTTCACCTTCTAATTAACTAGCTATCTCTCGGATAAGCTAGTTGACTTTGGCTTTTGAGTATTTTCTCTTGTAGTTATGCTAATTATATGATTAAATAAGAGCCCAGACGGTAGTTAGTCGTTTTTCTGTATTTTAGCTCTCACTGTACGTAGTACTAAGGGGGAGAGAGCTTATGCAGAGACTCCGATGTCTGTCTGTCTGTCTGTCCGTCTGTACGGCCTGAACTAAAGGTCGTAGGAAAATAATAATTACATATATGTATTCAGCATAAAAAACTGGTTCAGGGTAAAATACGTTTTGGTCCCTAGCACTTCCAATTTTTGAGTTATTAAGGTTGTTCGGATAGTACATCGTAAGTCATAATAGAATCTAAATTTTTTTTTAAATAAAATTAAAAATTTGAATGCCAAAATTCCTTATTATAATTTAGTCGTGACCTATCAGAGTTTATAATTGTATTAAGTTAATAATTTAATTACCAAAAATAATAAATGAATGACTTTTGACTCGAGCAGTTTTTCACGTAATATAGAACTGGCAACATTGCATTCATCAACTATCTATTTTAAATCTTAAACGCCTTAAATTTTATTTTATTTAATATATTACAATGTTTAATGCAAATCAGTTTAAACACAATGGACGATTTGCGAGAAAAAATATTGTAAAATTGAAAAAAAAAAATGTATCTGACATAGAGATAAGACACTTATGCTATGCGACGTTGCCAGGCTGGTCTGACTCTCGAGAATTCATTATTTTTAAATATTGGCGACTGTCATTTTGGAGAATTTTTTGACTTTCTTGTTAAAATATCTTTAAAAGCGGTCGGCAGAAACTTTTGGTTTTATTTTTAACGTATTCCTCGGAAGTGAATTAATAAAATGTAAGTTTTTTTGTTTTTGTATCATTTGCACAGATGCCTATATAATTCGATATGTGTGAATTTCGTCGTTATTTCCAATAGGCTACATGTTAAATTTCAATTTTTTAAAAATTAATTACACGATAACCCTGTGTCAGATCTGCTTCAAAATTTTATTTTATACGTATTTGATAGTGATTAATAACATATTAAAAAATTAGCTTTTAATCTACCAAAGTGCTTTAATGTCCGAACAACCTTAATTCTTAAAGTTACGATTTCTGTATAGAGAAATATTTATGTATTCTTTTCGTTTGTTTATTCCATGAATGCAAACAAATGCTCAAGCAGGCTCTGGATTTTGGCAAATTCAAGTCTAAACTGGTATAACAATTCATAGAAGAACAAATCAAAAGAGTAACGCGTTCCTTGGCATGTTCGGCAAGAGCGGAACTAGTTTTGGTGTGGGCCACGGATCTTTATATGCGTTATTTTATTTTTCTAATAACACTGATCGACAAGGTTTTCTTCACAAGAAATCTAATTAGTGAATCTAGTACATTTTTTTTTTATACTGAATTCAGATATGTAGTTAGAATTTTTCCATCAGGCACAGTTTTAGAGATATTGAGAAAATAAAATGTTAATAGAAAATGTGCTCTAAAACGGCTCTTATTTTGAATTTTCAGGGTTTTTTTTTAATGCGACACCCCTTAAAAATATGCAGATAGTTAACAGTTATAATAGATTAAAATTTTAAGTTTCATCCCAATCGGGGGTCATTTAGACGTGCCGCAAACGGCTAAAAGTTTTTATATTTTTACTTTCTCTTACCTCTAAATATATGTTAATATATATAGGCCTAGAGAGAGAAAGTATTGGATTCATGTCAAAAATTCGATGTCGAGATTTTGATGGATCTTCACGTTTTGAGGTCCCCTGAATCCAAAAAAGTGGTTTTCGCGACATGGTCTGTCTGTCTGTCTGTGTGTGTCTGTGTGTCTGTCTGTGAACAAAATATCTCAAGAACGAAAAGAGCTAGGAGGTTGAAATTTTATATTTAAGTTAGGCACCCCCATGGGACGTGACACGAAGCTTTTTGAACAAAATCGGCCAAAGAGTACTAGTACTTTACTGATGTACCTTTTCAGTTTTTTCCGATTTTCTCTAAATTTGCTCCAACGATTTTTTTTTTAATTCAAAAATCAATTATTTTTTAGATTCTCAATAAAATGTATATTCTCATTTTGCCATTGAAATCTTCTGAAGACCACTTTTCTCTTGTACTCAATAGAAAAGATAGGAGAAATGGTTGCAAGATATAAATATTTTCATATACTTATAAATTTTACTTCTTGAAAATCGAATATACCGTACTGTCGGAAACTAAATACATGTCGACACAAAAAATCTTGTGTGACAAGCTTACCTTCGGTAATCGAAAGTTGTGTTCTGTGCGCCAGTCACTCCAGATTTTTTTTGCTTTGGTCACCCCTAATAAAATTTTAGATATCCCTGAATGCAAAAAACATATATTTACGGTATACTATAGTTCTTTGGCTTTCTAAAAATCATTAATTCGTAAAAATCTGTTAATTATTATCGAAATTATGAACAAAAACGTCAGAAAAGAAAAAACACAAGGTCGAAAAAATGAACTAAAAATTCTAATTACCTTTCTGAATTGGTGCAGAATGAAAAAATTCACTAGATTCACCTTCTTTCTTGTGAAGAAAACCTTGTCTACCAGTGGTATTAACGAAATTATTAACAAAGTATGTTAAAAAAAACACTTTGGCTGCCTATCGTTTAGGCGCTTTGCTCATAGGAATAAACGTATATCGATGATTTGCTATCGTTCAGTTAAGTTTGCTATTTTTTTTTTTTTTTTTTTTACTTCGTTTTAAGATCTTTTTTTTGTCATCAGAGGCCATTTAGACTCCGGCCCTATTTATTTCAATTGATTGGTATCCAATTCAAAAGTTTGCTAGTTGACTAGATGATGTTGTTATCGTCTTCTGGCTCGCTTGTTATTTCCCCGCTAAAACTTGCCACTTGTTAGAGCGTCTCTCGAGGGCTCTCGATCAATTAATGTTTCCTTCGCACGCTTTTGATCTCTTGTCGGTTCTGAGAACGCCTCATCAACTGTGGGGCACTTCGAGGCCTTTTTTTTTTTTAAAGATAAATGCTCTTTTTTTTAAGTATAAATTGAGAGGATTTATTTCTTATAAAGAAATTTATATTTTTTTTTCTTTTCAAAGAGAAGTCTTTAAAAATTCCTTTGAATAGGGAATTTATAATTAATCAACTATTGAATTTTTAACTTCTTTTTTTTTTTCTGTTTTTGCAAAAATACAAAACGAAAAGCTTTGATAGTAAGCCTGCATACCCATTTGAATGAAGTTATTAGGTAAAGAGGCGAAGGAATAATAACAATTTCAACACGGAAACGAATTCTCTAGCCTCTTTCGTGTCTCATACGACAAATATTTCTTTTTGTTTAAGGCGGAACGGCAGCGAAGTGGTTACGCATGTTTTTCCCGATAAGATGGCGTTGTGTGTCATTAAAAGTATGCCCAAAAATCAAATAATTCAAAAATTTGCCAAGAGATGTCAGAATGGTAGCTAATAATATTTAATCCATTTGGTTGATTTTCATTGATCTTTTAACAATAAATACTTTATAAATGTTATTATATATTATGTATCTTTTATAAAAGCATAAAAATATATAAATATAGGCCAGATATAGGCTAATACTATATCGGCTGTTAGACTAGCCTGCCATCTATTGCAAGAATGCTGAACTAATTTGACAGTTGGTTTTTAAATAAATCGTCTAAGCTAAGTATGTTTAGACGTCGCTCCTGAACCCCCTTAAGACATCTGCTTCAAATAAAGAGATTTTTTTTTCTAGAACACCATCTTTGCTTATGTCATATTTCCAATACCTATTTTAAAAATCTGGTGTGACTGGCGCACAACACACAACTTTCTCTTACCGAAGGTAATAGAAATCTGTATACTGTGCTGTCACACCAGATTTTTTGTGACTAGATATATTTAATTTCCCATAGCACCTTAGTTAACTTGACCAATTACATTTCACAAGTAAAAGTCAATTGATTCAAAATTCCATGGGTCCTTTAAATAACATATGGTTATTTTTCAAAATGTTATTCTCTTATTTTATACACAATATGGAATCTTAAATAAATACAAAATCTCATTTTAAATGTGTAAAAAATTAAGGGGACCCTCTTTTATAATCGAAATTAAAATGTAAACCCCCCATATGGGGATTTAACATTGGGTCTATGCAAGGAAGAGCCGGAAAATGAATTTAGGCTAAATAAAAACGAGTTTAAATCAAATAATGTCCTTGGCCTGGCGTAGTTGGTAGCCTTGTATACTAAGGGTCGAGGGTTCGGATCCCAGGCAGTCCGATGATTTTATTTAAGCCATTTGAATACCATACCGTTTCAGAAATGCATCGCTCCTATTCTCAGGACCTATGATTAACTGCTCTTTTCATCGTCAGAATATTCGAATGTACAGTACAGTCCGAAACTAAACATATGTTGACACAAAAAATCTGGTGTAATAAGCACAGAACACAACTTTCGATTACTGAAGGTAAGATAAAGTTGTGTGAGACCAGTCACACCAGATTTTATAAATAACAATTGTACTTATATATAAAATAAATTAATAAATATTCAATGGCCATAGGTCCTGAGGATGGGAGTTACCGAAACGTCGACGAAATTATATCAAAGGTTTTTATTTCTGCTGGCTGCCCTCCCTGCTCATTGCGTTCCTCATTCAATTTAAATAAAAGATCTTATTCAAAAGTTTTTTTTTTTTTTTTAGATTGAAATATTAATAACATTTGTTGATATATTTTAAGTTATAAGATGAAAAAAATAAATAAAACAAACTTAAAGTTGTTCAGTTTGACAAGTTAATTTCTCCAAGGAGATATGGTTAGAAAATATTTGAGTAGCAATCTACTTTGCTTTATTTCTTTTTTTTGTTTTTATTCATTAATCAAGTTTTGTACGGTAATCACAGACTAGAATAATTAAAGTGTTTGAGGTCTCTTGAGAGATAATTGTGTTCTGTTAGTTTGACATCCCTATATAAAGGTATGAGATAAACAATCTCTCTTTTAACTATACAAATATTGTGAGAAAGTGTTAACGATTTAACAAAAAATCATGTTTTGTCTTACCAATTTAAAGCAAGAAGGAAAAGAGTTGTGAGGTTGAAATTTTATATTTAAGTTAGGCCACCTCATAGAGGCGTGAAAACAAGCTTTTGAACAAAATCTACCAAAAAGTACTAGTACTTTACTCATGTATAAAGGTATTTTATGGCTGGTGGAATTTGTAACAGGAATGAAAGTCAGAAGAAAAAGCAGCCAAATTTTTTTCTTTAAAAATATATTTTAACAGTCTGACGTTTCCGGTCAAAGCCATCCTCGGAGCTATAGACAACGAAACATTTTCTTTTATAAATAAAGTTCAACAATCAATTTTTAAAAATTTTTTACAGAATGAAAATCATACCTGTTATTGGTCATTATCTACATATATTTTGAATTATATCTGGTAATATTTTAGGATATAACATCAGGAAAAAAAGTCTTCAGTTCAAGAAAAACTTTTTCCTTCTTTTATCACCAGTACAATAATTTTTTTTTATTTTTCGGTATGTGGCATAGCCGGCTTATTAGTTAGTTTTTTAGCTCCAAGGAAGGCTTTGACCAAAGCCGAAATGTCAGCTGTTAAAATATATTTTTAAAGAAAAAAATTTGTCTGCGTTTTCTTCTGACTCATTTACTTTTTCAGTTTTTTTTTTTTTCGATTTTCTCAAAATTCGCTCCAGCGATTTTGATTAAAATCCAAAAATCAATTATTTTTTAGATGCTCTTTAAAAAGTATATCAGTAAAATTTTTCGTCAAATTTCTTTGAAGTACACTTTACTGATGTAGTATTTCAGATTTTTCCAATTCACTTTCAGGGTCTTCCTTCCATAGAGCCTTTTCTTAATTATGAGAAGCTTCACATTTAGACAAGGGGGCCGTCTGCGGCGGACCCTCGCCTTTTCTTCTTAATTATGAAAAAAAAAAATTATTATTATTCCATTCAAATCCAGTACTCATTCATAGAATATATAAATGCAAAGAATATACGGTATAAATACACTCAAGAGGAAAAAAATCGCATACCTCCGACATTTTCCCTTCCAACTTAGCACGCTAACCCCTACACCAAGCCCCGAGGGTATAAATATTTCTCTATACATTTCCTATGGGAGAAATCGTAACTTTGAGAATTAATTACTCAAAAAGTTATGGGAATTTCGGGATGAAAATAATTTCCCTATAATCCCTAGAAGGTCCTCTTTATGCATATAAAATTTCATTTCAAAATTCCAACGGGAAATTGCCAAAATAAAGCGTGACAGACAGACAGACAGACGGATATTAGCGAATTATATACTGTATATAGATTTAGGATTCTCGATTGAATTTTTAATTTTTTACTTTTTACTTATGAATTGGAAGTGGTCAAATTCGGAACTAAGGTGCTATGGGAAACTAAATATATCTTGACATAAAAAACTGGTGTGAACAGTCACACCAGATTTTTTTTACTTATATCAGAATCTATAGCTATAAGTATCATTTCTTTAAAGAGAACACCTGTTTGTTATGCATATATATTCTCTCTCTCTCTCTCTCTCTCTCTCTCTCTCGCGTAAATTCATTCCCCAACTGTCAGATTTCATTTACGCTATATACTAATAGTACCTGTGTAATTCGTATTCACCCTCTTCTAACTCTATTAACTCTGCATTTGAAATAAATACTTTTAGACATTTAGTTAAATTACTTAAATTTCCATCTTATTATTATGTATTTTATTCTAAAATAGAGATGAGAGAGTTCTCCAATTAGAAACGATTAATGTTCGTTCATATATTGTAGAAATCAGAGAACGTTTCAAGTTCTAATTTATTTAGAGGTAAATCACAATTAGTTCTTTAACCATCTATGAAGGAGAAGAAAATTAATGTCTTTAAAATGCAAAATAGTCTTTCGTACCTACATGAGATGTCATCACAGGGAGGAGAAAAAATGCCTCTAGCCCAGCTAACTCATACAAATCTGCAGGTGTCCAGAGAAAATCCCGATAACTGTTATAAAAACAATGCATTTCAGACCCCTCGTTAATTCGTATTATTTTTATGCTCGAGGTCGAATAAAAGGCCCTAACTGTAGCCTTGTAAAAGTCCTTGGCACCTCAGCAACAATCTATCAGGCAGAAATTCTTGCCATAAATACATGCGCTCAAGAGATCGGACCTCGGGGAGCAAAAATAAAAATCCACACGATAGCCAAGCAGCCTTAAAAGCGCTAAAATCATATGCCTTTAAATCGAGACTGACTTGGGAATGCCTAAATTCTGTAAAGGAGCTGGCTACACACAATAGTGTAACCCTTAAGGGGGTTCAGGAGCGACGTCTAAACGTACTTAAAAAAAAAACTAGACTATTATAAGGAATTTTTCAATGCGGTTTTGTTTTAAATGAATTAAATTCATAAGAGATTATTGGGACATCGAGCTATAATTTTTTTAATGACATTAAAAAAATTAATGAGCAAGCAAATACAAAAAAACAATCTGTCCAAATAATTTTTTTTTTAAGTTTAAAAATGAATTTATTGTTATTATTAATCACATATTAATTAAGAAATTTTTAAAATAAGCTTAGATGATTTATTTAAAAATCAACTGTCAAATTAGTTCAGCATTCTTGCAATAGATGGCAGGCTAGTCTAACAGCCGATATAGTATTAGCCTATATTTATATATTTTTATGCTTTTATAAAAGATTCATAATATATAATAACATTTATAAAGTATTTATTGTTAAAAGATCAATGAAAATCAACCAAATGCATTAAATATTATTATCTACCATTCTGACATCTCTTGGCAAATTTTTGAATTACTTGATTTTTTGGGCATACTTTTTGTGACACACTACGCCATCTTATTGGGAAAAACATGCGTAACCACTGAGCTCCCGTAGCCCCTTACAAGGCAATGAAGAAGCAGACCAACTAGCAAGGCTGGGAGCAAATACTCCTTTCATAGGGCCTGAACCAGCCTGTGGGCTGTCGCATAAGCACCTAAGACTGGAAATCGGGCGGTGGAAGGAAGACGAAAACAAAAAGCTATGGCCAGGCTAAAGACAAGCGAATAAGTTTATAACACTTCCGCAACAAAATGTAAAGAGACTTATCGCCCTAAACAGAAATGAACTAAGACTGTTAAGTGGTCTTCTGACAGGACACGGTCCTTTAAAATTCCATCTAATGAAAATGGGCAGAGCTGATGAAGATATATGTCGCCTCTGACAAAGCAAACGGCGGAACATTGCACCAACCCGTCAAAGAAGGCAAATTTTCGAAAGGGCTGAAATAAAACCTGAGGAAATATCAAAAGCCCCTCCCAAGAATATACTGGCCCTGGCAAAAGGGACGGGTCTATTCTAAGGACAAATATTGGACAACAAAGGATAGAACAAAAGATCAACTAATAGTCGCAGTTCAAAGTGTCTTATGTCCAAAACATAATAATAATAATAATATGCTCGAGATCACTTAAAACGTCTTCTAATTCGTGTTTCCAGCTTAAGAAGCTCGATAATTCGCACTGTATTCAAGAGGGGGAAGGAGAGAGACAGGTTTTATACTTGCTCTTCCCGATAATTCATACCAAACCTTCTGTCCCGTGGCGTACGAATTATCGAGATTCTATTGTATTTATTAATATATAGAGAATACATCCCCTAAAAGATCTCTCAAAGCTATCTCAAATTCAAAAAAATTCACAAATAAAATAATCTCAAACTTTAGGTTTGTTCGTTTCGCATGCCATTGCAGTATAATTTACATATTTTGCCCTTCTTTCTCTTTTTGCACGCTCAGTGCACGCTAGCTTCTGTTCGTTTCAAACTTGGACCGGGCAGAAAATGAAGATTTTGCTGACCCAATGAAATAGTTAATGTGAATTGTGCAGCGCGATCTCAGCGCCAAAGCTTCAGTAGGTGACCACCTTTGGCCCAGTCGCCATTTTCTTTCATTCCACCTCGAGTAATAAAACAAATGAATTCATTCATTTATGTACCTGGTCATCTCAAACTGTGTAATATATATATATATTATATAAGAATTGTTCAACAATGTATAAAATCCACTGTGACACACTCATCTGAGGATGGTTCAAACACGGAACCGAAACGTCTGCTGTGTGAATTAATTGAATAAAGGAAATAACCTTAGCTGCATCACTCATTTCTACCCTCTTATTAATATAACATCTCAGCTATAAATTGTGCGCCCCTTAAAGAGAACCTTTTGGGAATTACCGAAAGCGGGTGGCGCGGCTAGTTAAGATAAATTTCATCTCTTTAAAAGAGCTCCCCCGTCGTAAGAAGAGATCTTATGCGCAATAAAAAAAAGAGTTATTTAGTCCAATGAAAGAAAAGACATCATCCGTCAAACTGTTAATAAAAATCTTTGATATTTAATAGATGATGTTTTATTATTGAACATGTTGTATTTGATATTTAAGGAGGAGGAGGAGGGGGAGGGAGGTCCAGGCAAGCAATAAAACTGAGAGAGAGAGAAATCAATTGACGCCCGTCGAAATAAACCAAACCAATCATAATAATATTTAATAATCATATGACTCGATATATGACACACTAGGGACAAATTAATTATAACACAGGCCGACAAATTAATTCGGTATTTTTTTTTTCTCAACTGATTTTTGTAAACCCCAAAAAAAGAAATTTATTAAGGGTCGTAATCAAGTAGCAAATTTATCCGCCAGATAGCAAATCATCTCTATAGTAAACAAGAACACGCTTAAGGGGGAACGGGAGCGAAGTGGTTACGCATGTTTTTCCCGATAAGATGGCGTGGGGTGTCATAAAAAGTATGCCCAAAAAAATCAACTAATTCAAAAATTTGCCAAGAGATGTCAGAATGGTAGCTAATAATATTTAATGCATTTGGTTGATTTTCATTGATCTTTTAACAATAAATACTTTATAAATGTTATTATACATTGTGTATATTTTATAAAAGCATAAAAATATATAAATATACGCCAGATATAGTCTAATACTATATCGTCTGTTAGACTAGCCTGCCATCTATTGCAAGAATGCTGAACTAATTTGACAGTTGGTTTTTAAATAAATCATCTAAGCTTATTTTAAAAATTTCTTAATTAATATGTGATTAATAATAACAATAAATTCATTTTTAAATTAAAAAAAATTAAAGATTATTGGGGCAGATTGTTTTTTTTGTATTTGCTTGATAACAAAAAAATTAATTACGATAATTTTTTAATAAGTCATTAAAAAAATTATAGCTCGATGTCCCAATAATCTCTTATGAATTTAGTTCATTTAAAAAAAAACCTCATTGAAAAATTCCTTATAATAGTCTAGTTTTTTTAAAGTACGTTTAGACGTCGCTCCTTCCACAGGATGGGATGTCACGGCAACCCCTCTCGTCGTAGAATCCTGGGGGCTATTATTATTATTATTTTTGAAATTCCTATCGGGATCCCCGTTTATTTACCCGAGGTGCTTACGTGTACGGAGACACACACCTCAAACCCAGCTGGCCTCTGGCCGTAGCCATCTACCGGCACCCCTTGAAGTTACATCATTTCCTGTCTCTAACCCTTCTCCTGCTCTCGTCTCTAGCTAGTGAACTAATCCTTATTTCTGGTTCCAACTCGGCTCCTTTCCTCAACCTCTTCTATGCTATGGAGGATGTCCTAGTTGAGGAGGGACTCCCTCAGCACCGGCGTGTAGCCTACTCATTTCCGAGAATGCATCACTGAGAGGAGACCTTCTTTACGTCCCTTCCACAGGACGGGTGTCACAGCAACTCCCCCCCTCCTCGTGGAGTTGCCTGAGGGCTTTTGTGGTAAGATCCTGTATTCCAATCCAGGGCTTGCTTGAGGATTGTTTACATTAAATAAATATTTTTTATTTAATGAAAACCCCTGGGGGCTATTGTGGTGAGATCCAATTAAGGAAAAAAAAAAAATTTAATTATATGACAATTTTTATTATTTTTTTTTAAAGGATTTAATTATTAGCTTTGATGCTTTATACCCTATGGATTTTTTTTGACCCTCCCCATTTGGGGATCTATCAAGACTTTTTCCCTTTTTATAATGATGATGATAATGATAATGATAATAATAAAAAAATTGGAAGAGGACTCAGATTGATAAATTACAACTTAACTTCTAAACCTATTTATTTATTTATTTATTTAATCCCTTGAAATGTAATTGAATCATTCGTTATCGTTTTGTGAGGATTAATAAAGCGAAATATTTGAAAGAGAGAGTTTATTAAACAAACCTAAAGGGGGATTATTTATCTTTAAATAAAAAGAAATAAAAATATTTTTGAGAGAGACAACTAACGACAAGTTGCGTAATCCGCCTCCGGTGGTCTCCAGTTTAATTTAACCTATCTCGCTTCTAGACTGCAGATTTAAATGTGAAGGTTTTTTGATTATTGGGACATCGAGCTATAATTTTTTTAATGACTTATAAAAAAATTATCGTAATTAATTTTTTTGTTATCAAGCAAATACAAAAAAACAATCTGTCCCAATAATCTTTAATTTTTTTTAAATTTAAAAATGAATTTATTGTTATTATTAATCACATATTAATTAAGAAATTTTTAAAATAAGCTTAGATGATTTATTTAAAAATCAACTGTCAAATTAGTTCAGCACTCTTGCAATAGATGGCAGGCTAGTCTAACAGCTGACCTCCTAATAGCCTATATTTATATATTTTTATGCTTTTATAAAAGATACATAATATATAATAACATTTATAAATTATTTATTGTTAAAAGATCAATGAAAATCAACCAAATGCATTAAATATTATTAGCTACCATTCTGACATCTCTTGGCAAATTTTTGAATTACTTGATTTTTTGGGTATACTTTTAATGACACACAACGCCATCTTATCGGGAAAAACATGCGTAACACCTTCGCTCCTGTCCCGCCTTAACAACGTGACGCGTGTCTATAGGGGTGTGTGTGAATCACAGTTATTTATTCATTTATTATTTTTTTTTTGCTCTGGACTAACCAAAAAATTTAATAGCTATTATATTCTAAATTTTAATATATTAAAACAAAACAAAAAAATTTATCATTATCTTTTTATTATATAGAGATAAAATATCTATCTATGCTAATTTAATTTCATTTTAAATAAATATTTGCCTTTGAATTTTTTAGTTGTTATCATCCCATTCAATTCATTAATTCGAATGACCGAAACCAGGGGCGTATATAGAAATCTTTCGGGGGAGGGGGGAGGGAAATTTTTTCCGCTCTGCCCTGCGAAAAATTTTGTTTTTGCGGAACCAAAGTTTTTCACCCTGCGGAGCTATATTTTTCGCACTGCGAGGCCGATCAAACATTTGCGGGGGGAGGGGCCGCTGATATCTGTATATGCCTATATATGTATATGCATTTGGAAAATTTCGGGGGCCGGCCCCCCCCTCCTATATACGCCCCTGTCTGAAACCTTTAGTAAATCAGCTTATCGAACCAATAGCTAACAAAACTATATCTTTATTGGAAAACAACAGGATTGTACGATTACAAAGGTTGTTACATCTGTGACAATTGATTGAGATTGTCACAGATGTAACAACCTTTGTAATCTTAGCTGGATTGTACGAGTTGTTTATAAGAATCTATTATTTGTAGAGGAAGTTTACTCGCAGTTCCTTATGATGGATAAGGTAAAATTTAATTAAAAACAAAATGTTGGAATTTAATTGCCACTGTTTTTTCTGGAGATAATTTTACAGTTTTGGAGATAAATGCTCCATCTTCAGGCTGAAACAACATACATCCATACAAGTATCAACCTGAAGATGGAGTATTTTCCTCCGAAACTGTAAAATTATCTCCAGAAAAAAACAGTGGCAATTAAATCCCAACATTTAAACATTTTGTTTTTAATTAAATCTTACCTTATCCATTATAAGGAACTGCGAGTAAACTTCCTCTACAAATAATAGATTACACTAGTCGACAAAATTGAACTTTTTTTCTTTCACAAGAATAAAGATATGAAATTCTAGAAGTATTTTTCATGCTGAATTCAAATATCATTTCAGTTTTGCCCCATCAGGCACAGTTTTAGAGATATAGAGCAAAATAGCTTTCAGTAGAAAATGTGCTCTAAAACAGCTTTTATTTAGAATGTTCAAATTATTTTTAACGGGACACCCCGTCAAATTATGCAGATAGTTAGAATACATATAAATTTTAAGTTTCATCCCAATCGGAGGTCATTTAGACGTGCCGCAAACGGCTTAAAGTTTAGAAAAATCGAAATTTTCAAGATTTTTTTTCTATTTTGCTCTATATCTCTAAAACTGTGCCTGATGGAAAAATTCTAACTACATATCTGAATTCAGAAATAAAAAAAATGCTCTAGATTCACTAATCAGATTTCTTGTGAAGAAAACCTTGTCGGCTAGTGATTATTATATCTTTATTGATTCTATAAATGCATGCTCGGTTATCCTATTACTTTGCGTTTGATAAAGCAATCTTCGATTGAAAATCGTATAAAAGTATGTCTACCGATAATGAATAAAAGTATTTAATTTGAAGAGAAGAAGAGATGAAAAAGAGTATTAGTACTTTACTCATATACTTTTTCAGTTTTTTTCGATTTTCTCAAAAATTCGCTTCAACGATTTTGATTAAAATTCAAAAATCAATTATTTTTTAGATGCTCTTTAAAATGTATATTCTCATTTCGCCATTGAAATCTTCATAAGACCACTTTACTCTTGTACTTCATAGAAAAGATAGGATAAATGGTTCAAAATATAAATATGTTCCCATGTTTATACATTTTACATCTTGAATTCTAATATATTAGTGGAAACTAAATATATTAGAATGTGTGACAAGCATAGAACACAACTTTCTATTATCAAAGCTGGGAGAGAAAGTTATGTGCTGTGCCACTACTCACACCAGATTTTTTTAATAGCTCTACATTATAATGAAACATTTTATATCTATTCATTTATTTCATTAAAAATTTTATTATTATTATTTTTTTTTTTTTTTGTTTTTCAACAATTTCATTTTAATTTCAATTGAATATTAAATTAAACAAAAAAAAAAAAAAAATGAAAATGAAAATTTAATAAATTGAAAACTTTTTCAATAAAAAAATTTTTTTTTTGATTAAAAATTCATATAGAAGACTTAGTAAATAGTCATCTCTCAAATAACCCCCCCCACCCACACGGATATGCTATTTGATAGCACAAAATGAAGTGATTTTACCGAGTAGAGAGAGTGAATTTGGAGAAATCGTGACTCACGAATCAGTGGCATAGCAAGGATTTTGGCGCCATGGAGTTACTACTCAACTGCTGGCGCCCCCCCCCACACCCCCCCCCTCCCCTTCGAACACTACCATCAATCGGTAACCGACACCCCACCCTACCACTGTAAAAAACGTTTGACCCCTCTGACCATATAAAATATAGGCTAATTACTGATAGACTACTATTCTTTACAAAGTTTCATTCCTAGTAAGAAACCTAGTTTGAATCTATAACCAGAGTATTTAAATATACATTGGTATTGGATTCGGATTAAAAATAAAATAATTTCCATATTTAAGGTTGTTCGGACATTAAAACACTTTGTTAAATTAAAAGCTAATTTTTTAATATCTTATTAATCACTATCACATACGTATAAAATAAAATTTTGAAGCAGATCTGACACAGGGTTATCGTGTAATTAATTTTTAAAAAATTGAAATATATTAAATTAAATTAAAATTAAATTAAAATTTTTTATTGACCAAAAGAAAAGAAAAAATCTGGTGTGACTGGCGCACAGCACACAACTTTCTCTTACCTTCGGTAATCGAAAGTTGTGTTCTGTGCTTGTCACACCAGATTTTTTGTGTCGACATATATTTAGTTCCCGACAGTACGGAACATTTGAATTCAGATGTAAAATTTATAAGTGTGGGAAAATATTTGTATTTTGTTACCATGGCAACCATTTCTCCTATCTTCCCTATGAAATACAAGAGTAAAGTGGTCTTCAGAAGATTTCAATTGCAAAATGAGAATATACATTTTAAAGAGCATCTAAAAAATAATTGATTTTTGAATTTAAAAAAAAATCGTTGGAGCAAATTTTGAGAAAATCGAAAAAAACTGAAAAAGTGCATCAGTAAAGTACTAGTACTCTTTGGCCGATTTTGATTAAAAGCTTATTTTCCTGGTCCCGGGGGTGTTTAACTTAAATATAAAATTTCAGCCTCATAGCTCAATTCCTTCATGCTTAAAATTGAACACAGACACACCCACCCACCACACACACCCACCACACACACACAGACAGACCATGTCGCGAAAACCACTTTTTTGGATTCAGGGGACCTCAAAACGTGAAGATCCATCAAAATCTCGACATCGAATTTTTGACATGAATCCAATACTTTCTCTCTCTATATATATTACATATATACATAGGTAAGAGAAAGTAAAAACAACTATGCACCAGGCATATACATTTAGTTGAACAAAGTTTAATAAAAAAATTCATGGTGTCAGACGAAGTCTTCAAACCAATGACATTTTGATGGCATCAAGCGAGAGAAGGTTCCTCAATATGGTTCCGGGATTTATTACATAATATTGAGGGAAAAGTTTAAAAAAACCCTCACAAAAGCCTTTAATTTATTTTCTATAAAAATTTAAAAAAAGTTAAAATTGGATCTCCCTAACTAAAGGATTGACATGGCTTGGAATTTTGTTCAAAAATTTCACACGTAGTTTCGTAATATGTTCACGTAGTGACTCCATACCTAGGCCCACGAGGATCAGATGGTTGTTAACATTCATCCCAAATGGAGGGTTAGCAATAATTCGCAGCGCTTTATTTTCGGTCCTTTCAACTAGGGCAACGTTCGATTTGGCTGCACTGCCCCACCAAAGAACGCTTCCATAGGTTAAACGGGGACGAACCATAGCCCTTATATAAAATAATTTTACTAACCAATTCCAAATGGCTATATTGATTAATAAGAGGCCAAATTAGTCGAGAAGCAATTCTACCACTTGCTGCTGATTTTTTTAAATGGGCGGCCCAATTCAGCCGTCTGTCGAGATGAACGCCCAAATATCTCACAGATGGTAGTAACCACTCAATTTCAGAATTTCCAAACTTGATTTTGTACCTACGATGTTTCAGTCTATTCGAAAAAAGAATAGCTTCAGTTTTATCCTCATTCAATGACAGCCGGCAACTTATAAAAATTGAAAAAAACTGAAAAAGTGCATCAGTAAAGTACTAGTACTCTTTGGCCGATTTTGTCAGACAGACAGACACAAAGACAAACCATGAGGCGAAAGCCTCTCATTTGGATTCAGGGGACCACAAAACGTGAATATCGATCAAAATCTCGTCATCGAATTTTTGACATGAATCCAATAATTTCTCTCTCTCTCTCTCTCTCTCTATATATATATATATATATATATATATTATATATCTTATATATATTATATTTATTCTTTATATATATAATTCTTCTGTACGTGTGTATGTGACTGAACTCCTCCTAAACGACTGAACCGATTTAGATGAAATTTTCTGTGTATGTTTGTGAGAGTCCCGGACAGGTTTTGTTTCACAAATAACAATAAGTTAATGAGTAATTAACCGTTAAAATAAGAAAAAAATAAAAATTAGGAGAAAGGGTTGCCATGGTAACAAAATATAAATATTTACCCATGTTTACGATTTTTTTTATTTATTTACATTTTGATTTCTAAAATATCGGCGTGAATTTTTTGTTTGTGTACCGGGAGAGTCCCGGATAGGATATGATTCACAAAAAATCTTAAATTCAAAAAATAATTAGCCGTTGAAATAATCTCTATATATATAAATGAAAAAGGAAAATGTATGTACCGGTATGTATATAAGTATGTGTTCTATAGAAATTCACAATTTTCAATGAAGGCGAGCAAGGGGGGTCCAGGGGGCGCAGCCCTGTAGGTGCCCCGCCGAAGGCGGGGCTTTGCGTCTAGTATATATATATATATATGTAAGGGGTTGAGGTTCTTCTCTCATCAAATAAAATTCGGTTTTGTAACTTTAATGAAATTTATTAATTAACACACACAATTAAATATAAAAAGGTTGTAAACTTGAATAAAGTGAATTTAAAATGAAATTATAAAAAGAGTTGAAGAAAACAAATTGAAGGTTGAAATGCAAGTGTTATCTTGAGGTGAATATAAGTGAGAATGGAATGAATTGAAAAAACGTGCGAGTACTCCAATTGGGAGTCAGAGTAAAGTCAGAGAGGTTAACACGGAGACCGGCCAGTCAACAGGAGGAGCCAGTCAGCCCAATGGCGGCCAATGTGTAGACGTTGTTACAATCTCCCCCTCAGGATGGCATGTACGTCCCGTGTGCTATCCTGGACTACGTGTTTTTTCTTTTCATGATGATGTGGAGGGCGCTGGCGACGTCTT
This sequence comes from Euborellia annulipes, assembly GCA_023213315.1. Lineage (NCBI taxonomy): Eukaryota > Metazoa > Arthropoda > Insecta > Dermaptera > Anisolabididae > Euborellia > Euborellia annulipes. The sequence goes on along the minus strand of JAKCPI010003642.1, from coordinate 24,910 downwards.
CTTCGGCGACCTCTCTTCCGGAGTGGTCGCTCGGGAGCAGGAGCAACGGAACCAACGGATTCCTTAAATGGAGTTAGAGAGGAGATATGATAAACTCCAACGGGAGATGAAGGATTTTCGAGAGAGGACACTTGGAAGCTGGAGGGTGATATCTGCTTTAATATTAAATATGGGCCATCTCTTCGGGGTGCAAATTTGCCTTTGCTGAGAGCATGAAGCGTTACGAGAACCTTGTCTCCGGGTCGGTATTTGGGACCTTCTCTTCTTGCTTCATCGGCATATACCTTGCTTTTATCCTGTTGCCGTTCGTGCTCTTCCTTGGCATCTTTTAAAGCTTGGGCGAAATTTCTGAGATACGGGGTTATTTGAGGTACGAAAGGGGAATTTTCGACTGGATGTTGTTCCTCAAGCTCCCCCTGCATTAGAACTGCCCCGGAAGCATAAGAGCTGGCATCCGTTCGTAGAATAAAGGGTTGCGTCGGATCAGCTGGGGAGAGTCTATATGGCGGAACTGCGACGGGGGTGTCGTCGTTGAGTTTGATAGTATGCTCAGCAAGTGTTGTAGGCTCCTTGATAGCAGAGAATACATCTTTATTTTCTTCGAGAAGTTTCTTCAAGTTTAATTGAGTGGGCTCGGATGTTGACGCTGCAGCTGCGGCTGCTGCAAGTGGCGTACGAGTATTTAGTATTTCAGCTAAATATTTATTTTTCTTATCCGGAGTATCGCTGAAAAACCATTCCTGATTTGCTGCATCGATTATTATTTTTGCTTCTTTAATAAAGTCAATTCCTAGAAGAGTTTTGCTTTCTGAAAATTGGGGTATGGCTACAAGATTAATTTTAATTACACGATTATCAACAATTAATTCTACGGGAAAGTTTCTAGTGAGAACCTTCCTGCTCTTGCCATCTGCTAATTTAATAGAGGTTTCTTCTTCTGTATAAGAGATTTCCTTTTTCATTAATAATTCATAGAGCTGTGACCCCGCAATGCTTCTTTTAGATCCAGTATCTAAACAGGCGGCACCATTCAGGTCTAATATTTTAACAGATATCATAGGTCTACAAATAGAATTTTCATCATTTAGGAAAAAGGCAGAGGAAAAGTCAAGGGAGGAAATGTTAGGAGTTGTGGCTTTAGAACAGTTAGGACAGTTGCTCCGTACATACCCGATTGATCCGCATCCAAAACAGCTAATTGATGAGCTACCTGGTTGAGACTTTGAATTTGTGGATTCTTTTCTTGAATCAGATGGTTGCTGTTTCACCGAGGTTTCTTGAATGGACTTCTTGCGGCAGATTTCTTCGAGGTGGCCAAAGCTTTTACAAAAGCCACACCGGGGGCGAAGTTTCTTGACTGGTTCTAAATTTCGAATTTCAGATTTGGCTACGGGTTGATTTAAATTAAGTTTTGGCGATTTTAAATCAAGTTTAGCAAATTCAACTGCTTTAGCGGATTCTAACAAATCTTGAAACGATTCAAATTTAATTTTGAGTCTTTTACGAATTTTTAAATGTAATAGTCCAAACACAATGTCCACTTGTGCCTTTTCAGGCAATTTATAAGGTAGTTGGGCTAATAAAGAACGAATGTAACAAACAAAAAGTTCAGTTGGTTCATTATCACTTTGTTCTCGTGAAAATATTTTTCTAAAAATTAAATGAGGCAGTCTTCGTGAAAATGCTTCGGATAATGATTTTATAGCATCATCCCACGTTTCAACAGAGTCTTTAATTCCTTTCCACCACGTGGCTGCTGTACCTTCGAAAAGCATGGAAAAACCACGAAGGGCGTTTTCGTCCGAAACGTTTGCACAATCTTTGAACGTGTTTACAGCGTCAATGAATGCATCGACATCGGATTTTTCGCTTCCATCGAAACGAGCACTACATTTCGAAAAGTTAGCGGAAAAAGTCACTGAATTTGATGAAGAATTTATTTTTGCTGTTATTTGTTCGAGAAATTGCGAAAATTGTTCATTTGTAAATGTTATAGCATTTAATTGACTTACTTCACGTGTTTCATCTTCATTTGTTGAATCTTGGTTTTGAGGTTGCTTATTTTTTGGCGACATTGTTTGTATATATTAATTTACAATATATTTGCAAAACAACATGATTTAAGTTCACTTAGCACTTTGAATTCAGTTTAAATAATGGAAAGAGTGGGCAGGCAAGCTAGCACGTGCTTGATGGTCTGTTCACTGTTTGGCACTTTCACACTTGAAAATTGTTTTATATTAACTGGAATGTTTTCACTAATTGCACAACGTTGAATTTTATTCAAATGCTTGAAAGATGGGTCCTATGTTGGGCGCCAATTGTAAGGGGTTGAGGTTCTTCTCTCATCAAATAAAATTCGGTTTTGTAACTTTAATGAAATTTATTAATTAACACACACAATTAAATATAAAAAGGTTGTAAACTTGAATAAAGTGAATTTAAAATGAAATTATAAAAAGAGTTGAAGAAAACAAATTGAAGGTTGAAATGCAAGTGTTATCTTGAGGTGAATATAAGTGAGAATGGAATGAATTGAAAAAACGTGCGAGTACTCCAATTGGGAGTCAGAGTAAAGTCAGAGAGGTTAACACGGAGACCGGCCAGTCAACAGGAGGAGCCAGTCAGCCCAATGGCGGCCAATGTGTAGACGTTGTTACATATATCCATATTAACATATACATATAGGTAAGAGAAAGTAAAAATATTATATTTGTGATAGTTTAATGAAAATCCCTCGACTAAAATATGAGTTATAAAGAAAAATGTCCGCATTTGGAATTTCTACTCTGACTCTCCAGAGTGTAGATGGAATTCCAATGCATATATTGATTGCGGGAAAAATATTATTACTCTAATTACTTTTAATTGTTAATTTTAATTTTAATATTTTTTGGTAAATATAAACGGAGCTTTTGCGTAACTTGAGTCAATAATAATACTGTAGTTAATTACTAGAGGGGAAGAATGGCAGTTATAATATAATTGAACGGGATTGTTTTTATTTATTTAATCAGAAAAATGAATAAATATTATTTAATCAAAAACAAATTAAATAAATAAATAATATTATTTGGAAATTTTATTTTTAGAGTGAGAAATTTAAAAAAAAAACGAAAATAAATTAAATGTTTGTTTTATTAATTTACGCTTCAATAATCTCATTATTTGTTATTTAAATTTTCGATTTAATTTTTGTAGTTGATATCAAAATAATAAAAAAATCTGGTGTGACAGCACCGAAGGGCAAGAGAAAGTTGTGTGCTGTGCGCCAATTAAATCGAAAATTTAAAAATTAAAAAAAAAAAAATACATTGAAATGTAAACTTTTATTTAGGCCTATCTGCTAATAATTCACTAGCCTTGACAATCACATAAACACAGTAGAATGTAGCTGAAAAGAAATTTACTGTTAACGTTCGAAAAATTCTTAAATAACGTCAACACCACCACAGTCTACACTCGCACTAGAGAAAGAAACGGGAGCCTGTTTTAGTGGCCAGTAGTGCACTCAGCCAGTCACCGGGGAAATTACGAGGCTTGGGACAACCAACCCGTGTGACAACCAGCCCCGATCTCCCTTACTAAGGATGGAAAAGTCGGCTCTGACTTTAGTCAAGGATCGATCTTTTACTGAAAATAATCGACTTTTTAGAATCGAGTTGAAACTCTTTCAAGTCGATTAGAATCGATCCTCACTGGACGACTTAGACTTTTTTCTTACAATACTTGGTGTCCGACAAGGGCGGATCCAGAGGTGTTTCTCGGGGGGGGGGGGGGGGTAATCTAGTGTGACCAAAAATTTTTCCCAGCCGGAAAAATATTTTACCTTTTTTTTAGAGACCAAAAATTTTTTCCGCCCGCGGAACCAAATATTTTTTCATGTGCGGAATCAAAAATTTTTCTATGTGCCGTTCGCAGAACCAAAAATTTTTCATGCTCCGTTCGTGGTTTCTAAAATTTTTCCCGTTTTTTTCAAATCTCGGGGGGGGGGGGTAATTACCCCCTTTACCCCCCCCCCCCCCCCTTGTATCCGCCCTTGGTATCCGATGGTAATATAGTTTGTAACGTTTTCATTGATTGACTTTCATCTTTCTTTTAAAACCTACACATAACACAGCAATCAACATGCTTTATAAGATCGGTTAGTGAACATATGTGGCATTCTTAATTTCTCAATTTTAATGTTTTATTTTGATACTCAACTTTCATATTTTATTTTAATGTTCGGTGCCATTTCAGATGCAATTTCTGGATAAATGGAATTAATTTTGAGAAAACAAAAAAGGCCTGGTTTGCATAAAAGAACGCAAAGATCAAATACTTATAAAAAATTCTCGGTGTTATACTGCCAGTGGCAAATTTTTCTAGTGTTCCACTATTTGTATAAAGAACAATAAAATAAAATTTTCCCTCTCGTTTATTTTAATTCAAATAACGTTATGTATTAAGACCTCAACAACAAAAGGATTTTTCAACATTTCATTTTCCTCCATTCTCTCAAAAACATAAAAAGTAATATTCTTTAAGCTTTAAAAATTTAATTAAGAAATGTTTTTGGAAATTAGAAAAATATTTTCCTATTTTTTGTGATGTTGTCATTGTCACATCATGAAAAAAAAAGAATATTCCATTAAAATATTTTCATCTCTGTTTGCGCATTTGGTTTAAAAATTCATATAAATAATTGAATTTATAAAAAAATCCAATGTATAATAATAATAATGACCCTTTAGCGGACGAGGAAAGAGATGTGGGGAATTTATGGTATATTCTAATATAATTACTTTCTCTTACCTCTATATATATGTTAATATATAGAGAGAGAAAGTATTGGATTCATGTCAAAAATTCGATGTCGAGATTTTGATGGATATACACGTTTTGAGGTCCCCTGAATCCAAAAAAGTGGTTTTCGCGACATGGTCTGTCTGTGGTGTCTGTCGGACAAAATCGGCCAAAAAGTACTAGTACTTTACTGATGCACTTGCAGTTTTTTTCGATTTTCTCAAAATTCGCTCCAACGATTTTGTTTAAAATTCAAAAATCAATTATTTTTTACATGCTCTTTAAAATGTATATTCTCATTTTGCCATTGAAATCTTCTGAAGACCACTTTACTCTTGTACTCCATAGAAAAGATAGGGAAATGGTTGCCATGGTTACAAAATATAAATATTTTCACATATAAATTTTACATCTTGAAAATCGAATATACCGTACTGTCGTAAATTTTACATCTTGAATTCTAATATACTGTATCGGTGGAAACCAAATATATGTCGACACGAAAAATCTGGTGTGACAAGCACAGAGCACAACTTTCGATTACCGAAGGTAAGAGAAAGTTGTGTGCTGTGCGACCAGTCACACCAGATTTTATATAGGCTAATAAAATTCCTAATTAATTGGAAAAAATAAAATGATATAATTATAAATAATAATAATATTTTTATTTTTTATTTTTTTTTTTAAACACTCACACTTTTTCCCCATTTACTCTCACATTCACACAGTCTATTCGGCAACTTAGGCCATTTAAGACTTTTACGATAACCGTTATTTAATAATATATATTTATTTGGGGTCCAGGCATTTTATTTAAGCCATTTGGTATCCAAATGGCTTAAATAAAATCATCGACTTCCTGGGGTCCGAACCCGCGACGTTTGGTATACGAGGTTAGCACGCTAACCTCTACACCACGCCCCGAGGGCGATATTTTTATTAAATCTATTAAAAATAATATATGAATGAAATTAGTCATTATAAATGCTTTGATTGTTGTTGGGCGCTCGCAGCGCCAATGACGTCATTCCTCCAGGCAAGTTGACCACTCACTGTCAGTCTAAAGAGGATCGTCGAGTTTTGACACACGCGATTTCGGGAGTGCGAATTTTTATTTATAAAGTGCATCATTTGTGTTTAAGTTAGTGATTGATTAATATCTCCGGGATGTGTTTTGTGTTTAATAAGTGTTTGAAAATACCAAATGGAGATGAGTTTTGGAAAATATCAAATGGATTCGCGAATGGAGTGCAATCACAACGGTGAGTTGATTGAGATCCTTTTATTTAAGCAAACGGTCAAAAAGATGGCGGCGTCTGTTTGATCGATATTCGATTTAATTTCATTTTTAATATTATTTAGTGACATTTGACTACATTTTTTTTTATTTTTTAATATGTAATTGCTTTGTTTTGATAAGCCATTTATATATATTTACAATCATTCTCTCTCACATACATATACTGATTTTCAGATTTCTTAATTCATTGAGACCCATCAATTGGGCAAAGAATATAATACAAATACAAGACACACACACACACGCGCGGGCCCTTACACTCAGACAACCGTGTGCTTTCGCGCGCCCGCGCTCACATACACACAGCTACTTGGCGCCGTGCTGACACACATACACACTCACACTAATACGCGCGCCCTTTCGCGCGCCTGCACTCACATACACACACACACATGGACTTTCGCGCGTCGCGCTCACACACATAGGCTCTCACAGACACACATATACAGGGACGACGCTTTTTTCTCAAAGGGGCGGGGGGAGGGGGCAGGAAAGGGGCAAACTTATCAATAGGGAGGGAGGGAGGGGGGGTGGATAATATACATATAGGCTATATTATAGCCTATCTACAGAGAAACAAAAAAAATTGAATTAAATTTAACACTTTTTTTTTTTAATAAGGTCCGTTTCGGCATCGAAGGCCATTTAGACCCCGTTTCTATTTCATTTGGATTGGTAATCAATCCATTTGAAATAAATTTCCGCATGAGATGGGATGCTTACCCGCGACCCTTGGTACAAATGACCAGCACGACTTTGTATGTTTATTTTATTATAATATTTTTTATTTTTAAATTATTTATTGTCCCTCGGGCCTTGGTGTATCGATTAGCGTGCTGACTATTTGTACCTAAGATCGGGGGTTCGCATCCCGTCCTAGGCGACAAATTTTTTTTTTATCGATTTTTTCAAAATTCGCTCCAACGATTTTGATTAAATTCAAAAATCAATTATTTTTTAGATGCTCTTTCAAAGGTATATTCTCATTTTCCCCTCAAAATTGTTTTAAGCACACTTTATTCTTGTACTTCATAGGAAAGATAGGAGAAATGCTTGCCATGGTAACAAAATATAATTATTTTTCTGTTTATAAATTTTAATCTTGAATTCTAATATATTGGCGGAAACTAAATATATCGCGACCCAAAAAATCTGGTATGACAAGCACAGAACACAACTTTCAATTACCGGAGGTAAGAGAAAGTTGTGTGCTGTGCGACCATCCCACCAGATTTTTTTAAAGAAAAAATACTTTTTTATTTATTTGTCAATCACAAGGGAGAAATGAATGAATGAAAAAACTTGATTGTTCTGAGAACCTTACGTTCTCTTTGACGCTTTACAAGAGAGAGAGAAAAAAAAAATAAATACTAATAAACCTCTGATATTTTATTTGTAATATTCGTTTCTCTCTTGATTTATTTTATTCGCAATATCAAACAGCCAGTCAAACAAACACTTGTTGCTACTTTAGGGAATTAACATTTTGTGTTTGACATTGCAAAAAAAAAAAAAAAAACAAGACTATAATATTATTAATACTCAAATAAAGTTAGTTATTGGAAAAGAGAAATTATTTGACGGGCTGTTTAATTAATTAATTTTTTTTTTTTACTGTATTTTATTAATTACACTAAAAGAAGAGCTGCCATTAGCTCGATGAGTGATGATGGCAACAACACCTAATTAGCCGTTAAACTTTGGGTACTAATTGAAAAAGAGTTAAATTCGCTTTTTATTCAACATTCTCGTCCTGGGCGTTTAAATTATTTTGTATACCAACCATATCACTTAAGGGGGTTCAGGAGGTAGAAGTTACGCATGTTTTTCCTCGATCAAAAAAGAGGGCGTTGTGTGTCATAAAAAGTATGTCCAAAAAAATCAAGTAATTCAAAAATTTGCCAAGAGATGTCAGCATGGTAGCTAATAATATTTAATGCATTTGGTTGATTTTTATTGATCTTTTAACAATAAATACTTTATAAATGTTATTATATATTAAGTATCTTTTATAAAAGCTTATAAATATAGGCCAGATAGAGGCTAATAGTGTACCGGCTGTTAGATTAGCCTGCCATCTTTTACAAGAGTGCTGAACTATTTGAAATTTAATTTTTAAATATATCTATTCTTATACTAGTGCATCGTGCACGCAGACACGCACCAAGCCCAATAACCGATATCTAGCTCGAGAGCCAACAACCCGGTTCCAGTTTTGGGTGTGAGAGGCCCATCACCTCTCTGCTCCCCAAGAATCAGTCCCTCACGGGACTGGCCATCCTCTCTCTCATCCCCACATCATCAATTCTAAAGAAAGGTTATTATTATTTGAAATTATTCATATTGGGATCCCCGTTTATTTGCCCGAGGTGCTTTCGTGTACGAAGACACCCAAACCGGCCTCTGGCCGTAGCCATCTACCGGCACCCCGTGAAGTTGCATCATCTCCTGTCTCTAACTCCTCCTCCTGCTTTCGTCTCTAGCTAGTGAACTAATCCTTATTTCTAGTTCCACCCTGCTCCTTTTATCCAACCTCTTATATCCTATGGAGAATGTCCTAGTTTGAGGAGGGACTCCCTCAGCACAGACTCCTTTCGAAGAGAGGGAGCCTTCTTTGCGTCCCTTCCACAGGACGGGATGTCACAGCATCTCCCTCTCCTAGTAGAGTTGCCTGGGGGCTATTATGGTGGGATCCAATATTCCAATCCAGGGCTTGCTTGAGGATTTGTTTACAATAAATAAATATTTTTATTTAATGAAGAATCCCGCACGCCCAGGGTTTGAGCGGGGATCATCTTTGTGGAAGCTGACACCCTAGCCCACTACACCAGCGAGCCCCCCTCTAAAGAAAAGAAAAAAAAAAAATTAATTATATATCAATTATTATTATTTTTAATTTGAGAGATTTAATTATTTAATTAATTTTAATTGACCTTTAATTATTCATAGAACAAAACAAAACTCTATACTTTTCCATGGGGAAATTCTGGATTTTCTGGAATTTTGTGCGCCCCTCCTTTTGAGAATTTGCGGATCAGAGTATTTTTCCTGGACTCTCCATAACGTCCTCTATAAGGCTGAAAAATTTAATTTCAAAATTCCAACTGGAATTTGGTCAAACAACGCGTGAAAGACGGACAGGGACTCTCCTCTATTATATATACTTTAGTCTATAGACTAGCCGCTCAGCAGGCCTTCGGCGAACTTTAATTTTATTATTTAAATTTAAATATTCATTTGGGCCATGAGATTTAACTTTGTACCTCACTGTATGTAATGTAAGAGATTTTAATATCTACATATTCTTTTCTACAAACAAAACCATTCGTAATGCATTCTTCAATTAACTAAAATATTTTTTTTAGAAGTCAAGTTACTGACTTCCTATTATTAAGTTCTTTTGTTGATTACCTTAACTTTGGATTAGACACTCTTAAAGGTATACTGTATATAAATACTGGTTTTAAAATCCTTTTTAACTTAGCTAAGTAAGTAAATCACACTTGCTTTATTTTATCACCAGAACGTTTTTATTTTATTAACACATAAAAACACAAACATTATATTACCTCTTGATGAAAAGATCCCCCTATCAACTGAAAAGTGTTACATTAATAAAATCAAAATCTAAATTTTGAAAAAAATCTGGTGTGACTTGTCGCACAGCACACAACTTCCCCTCGCCTTTGGTTATGTCACATCACGATATTCAGGGTGGGCCAATAGTGCATGGACGGAAGATTGTGGATACATTTTTAAAGTTTGTCGATGGTGCATAATGAGGAGCCTTTAGGGCTACAAATTTAAAATATTTTTGTTTCAATTGCACTTATACCAGGTGATCCATATCAAAGTTATGTTTTTTTAAATGGAACGCCCTTTATATTATTGCATATTTGTTTTCTCCGGTCAATTTTAGTCTGGCTTTATGTCATGCAATGTATTCTAAAACAAACCGTTTACCCGCAAATCGAGTTTTTGTAAAAAAAAAAACTTTTGTCTGAAAAAAATTGAATATCGAGCAAACCATAAGACTTGGGCGACTGTTCTTTTGTGAGGTTACTAATCATGAAATGTACTAATGTAGGCCAGGGAGGTAACCCGGAATTATTCTTGTGTTGGGAGAAATCGCCATGCCAATTTGGACAATTACAATCTGGATAACTTGATTTTTTCAAATGGAACATGCTACTTTTTTTAATACCATGGGCCGTAGAATTTAATTTGCTTTCAGATGATATAAGGTTGTCTATATCTATCTTTGATGGTTTTTTTCTTTTTATTCCAAAATATCTGATTAATTTGACTAACGAAAATAAATCTTTTCCAATATATATATTGTACATATATAGGTAAGAGAAAAAAGAGAAAGTTCAAAGAAAATTAATTTTTTATGCCATTATCTCAATATTAATTTCCTGGCTTCTGCATACTCCCATTTCCTAATCGAAGTCACATCTCATTTCAACACATATAGAGAATAGAGTCTCATCTTTTGCCTTTCCTAACTCAACTGTTATCTACCTGCCACCTTATCACTCGTACAACAATGTAAAGATTAGATAATAATATCCGTTTTATTATGTATATAAGCTTATCTCAAGAACAAAAAGAACTAGGAGGTTGAAATTTTATATTTAAATCAGGTATCCCTCTGGGACAAGAAACTTTTGAACAAAATCGGCCAAAGAGCACTAGTACTTTGCTGTTGTAATTTTTCAGTTTTTTTTTTCGATTTTCGTAAAATAAAATTACATAATTTAATTATTTTTTTAGATGCTCTTTAAAATGTATATTCCCATTTTGCATTTGAAATCTTTTGAAGAATACTTTACTCTTGTACTTCATAAAAGAGATAGAAGCCATGTTAAATTTTCTGTTTATAAATTTTACTTTCTCTTACCTCTATATATATGTTAATATATATAGAGAGAGAAAGTTTTGGATTCATGTCAAAAATTCGTTTTGAGGTCCCCTGAAACCAAAAAAGTGATTTTCGCGACATGGTCTGTCTGTGTGTGGGTGGGTGGGTGTGTGTTCAATTTAAAGCATGAAGGAATTCAGCTAGGAGGATGAAATTTTATATTTAAGTTAAACACCCCCCGGGACCGGAAAAATAAGCTTTTAATCAAAATCGGCCAAAGAGTACTAGTACTTTACTGATGTACTTTTTCAGTTTTTTTCGATTTTCGCAAAATTCGTTCTAACGATTTTGATTAAAATTCAAAAATCAATTATTTTTTAGATGCTCTTTCAAATGTATATTCTCGTTTTGCCCTCAAAATTGTTTGAAGCACACTCTACTCTTGTGCTTCATAGAAAGGATAGGAGAAATGGTTGCCATGGTAACAAAATATAAATATTTTCCCATGTTTATAGAATGTACCGTACTGTCAGAAACTAAATACATGTCGACACAAAAAATCTAGTGTGAAAAGCACAGAACACAACTTTCAATTACCAAAGGTAAGAGAAAGTTGTTTGCTGTGCGCCAGTCACACCTGATGTTTTTCTTCTTATTTCTTCTGGAATAAAAAAAAAAAAAAAAAAGTTTCATTTACATAGTTGAAAAAAAAAGTTTGCAAACTTGTTTTTGCCATATGATCGTATCGCTTCGGGGGGAACTGATTTGGATGAGAATTAGGAAATATTTGTAAATAGAAGGAAGAAAGTTTCTATTGTCTATTGCAAGCTAAGAAATTTTCTTGAATAAGTCCTTTTTTAATGCTATCGAAAGGGAAAAGCTGGCTGGATTGGTCATGTTGCCTCCCTAACACGCTAGGCCCTGGCGGGCGTCGTCTCGGGATATGACTAAGAGTTGTCCAGTATTTTAATTAACTATCCGCGCCTCCCGCCTTCGGCGGACTTCTTGTTTATGAGAACCCTTGACGCCCGCCTTTGCATCTAGACAGGGGAGCTTCGCCCCCCTGGACCCCTCTCAGGTTTTTCGGTCTTGATGCCCATCATGATCTTGTTTTTACCTAGCTCTTTAGTGATTCTTTCGGTTAGGCCCGGAATATATATCTGGAATTGATTTGTGGAACGGTTTGTCTGTCACTACTTGGGATTATAGTCCTCTGCCCCCTATGATTAAATCTATAATAAATTTTGTCAAGTCCTAATGTGCTAGTTGTGTGAAATTTTTATTTAGTTCTTGATCGCAGAGAATAGTTGAGGTAGAGAGGTCATACCATCCTTGTTAAGGTTTTGGCCAGGTTTTCCTTAGCAGCTTAAGGCGAATGTCGGGATGGCTAATGCGACGTTTACTCCTGGTCTCGTGGCTTGCGTGAATTTTTTGATATTGTTTTTTTTTTTATTTCTTTCGATCGAATGAACATGAACATGTTGATTGTTAATGGGCATGCATTTCTATTTATTTATTTATTTTATTTTATTTTTTTTTTTTTTTTTCTCTTTTGTTTTGTTTTGTTTTGTTGTATTTGTTATTGTATTTAAATTTGTATTGTGTTTGTTGGACCTAGCCACCGAGGACTGGTGCCTCTAAGCGGGTCGTAATAAATTTATTTATTTATTTATTTATTTATATGTAATGGATCCGAAAATGGACCGTTGGCCTGGGACCAGCGGATTATTGGATTGAGTAGTGAATAGACGAAATTAATTAACACTAGCGAGTCTCTTATCACTGCCGAGAAAGACGACCACTCCGACAGATGCGGTGTCCCGCCGGCCACGGGCTCCCCCATTCGCAAGCTGCTACTAAGTAATTCTTCGTTCTTCTTGACTTGATATGATTAAAGATGAAAAAACTTATTGTCCAACTTCATATTCACGACCAACTATTAATAAAAATATCAACTTTAACTAACTATAACACTTAAACTGCCTTAGAATTCAAATATTTCTGGGAGAGAAAAAATTTCCGCATGTTTGTTTACGTTCCAATTGAAAATTCACGCCTTTTCTTCTTAATTGAATCGTTTATTTCAGAAACCACCTAAGCGACAAAATTTCAAATCATGTGTTTTTGGTGCTACTGTACAATTTAAAGGTAAATACATCTTTTAGATTATCCCAATAGCATGTTTTTGATTTGGTAAAAAAATATATTTGAAGGAGACTAGACCTGTACTTAAGCTACAAAACAGTTTTCTTTAGTTTTCCGTAAGTTGAAAAAAAGCGCACTTAGGTGGTTTCTGAAATAAACGATTCAATTATGAAAAGAAAATTCCATTCCATTCCAATTCAGCGCCTGCTTGAGGATTTGCTTACATTCATAGAATACACAAATGAAAAGAATACATGGGCATTTCTCTATACATTTCCTATGGGAGAAATCAGAACTTTAAGAATTATTAACTCAAAAAGTTATAGGAATTTCGGCATGAAAATAATTTTCCTGTAATTTCTAGGAAGGTCCTCTTTATGCAAATAAAATTTCCACCGGGAAGTTGCCTAAATAGAGCGTGGACAGAGAGACGGACAGACGCCCATACAGACAGACGGATATTAGCGAATTATATATATAGGCTAGCCGCGTCGCCCCCCTGGACCCTCCGCATGAGCTGGCCCGGGCCCACCTGCGGCGGACCCTAGCCTCTTCTTCTTAATTATGAAAAGAAAATTATTATTATTCCATTCCAATCCAGTGCCTGCTTGAGGATTTGTTTACATTCATAGAATACACAAATGAAAAGAATACATAAATATTTCTCTAGGCCTATACATTTCCTATGGGAGAAATTGTAACTTTAAGAATTAATAAGACCAAAAGTTATGGGAATTTCGGGATGAAAATAGTTTTCCTGTAATCCTGAGAAGGTCCTCTTTAGGCATATAAAATTTCAATTCAAAATTCCAACAGGAAGTTGCCTAAATAGAGTGTGACAGACAGACTGGACCGACGCCCAGACAGACAGACGGGACTGACGCCCAGACAGACAGACGGACAGACGCCCAGACAGACACGGATATTAGCGAATTATATATATAGATTATTTCAGCACCTAATAATGGCCATATATCAAATTTTATTCCTTTATTTCCTTTTATATATCATGATCGTATCTTTAATATTGATATTTACCCATGAATATTTAAGATAAGATTTCAGGACTAAAAATGCAATAAATAACAGAAAATACTTAATCTCTCCGCTTCAAAGGATATTTGATTATAAAATCGTTTCAACTGAATCGATATTTTCCTTTTTCTTTTTTTTTTGGCAGTTATTGAGCAGAGCAGAGCAGAAAGGCGTTATTTAAAGGAATCAATCGATTAATAACAGAAAGACTTGTTGATTGTATCTAGAGAAGAGAAAATCGAATTCTTTCTTTAAGATGAGCAAAAAACAAAAAAAAAAAAAAAATGCTTTTCTTTTTCTCCAAGGAAATCACAGAAACAAAATCTGGTGTGATTGGCGCACAAGCACACAACTTTCTCTTACCCTTCGGTAAGAGAAAGTTGTGCACTGTGCTGGTCACACCAGATTTTTTGTAATGAGATATATTTAGTTTCCGATAGCATCTAAGTTTCAAACTTGCATTTTAAATGTTGACTGCTTCAAATAAACTATATGGTTATTTTTAAAAAATTTTAATCTCATATTTGGACATTTTATACACAATATAGAATCGTAAATAAATACAAAATTTCATAAGAATTGGAAAAAAATTTTAAATGCCTAAAAAGTTCTAAAGGGACCCCCCTTTGAATCTAAATTAACATACAAATAAATCCCTATAGGAAATTAACATTGTTCCTATGCGAAGATAAGGTGGAAAGGGAATTTAAAAGGAGTAGAGAGAGACGATAATGTTTGCAAGTGAGAGAGACATATATGTTTTCTTTGAAACAATTAAAGACACAAATAAAATTAAAAAAAAAAATGGGAATTTAAATAATAATTGATTTTTAATCTAATAAAAAGAAAAAGATTTAAATTCGGTTATTACCATGGCAACCATTTCATCTTTCCTATGAAGAACAAGAGTAAAGTGGTCTTCAGAAGATTTCAACGGCAAAATGAGAATATACATTTTAAAGAGTAATCTAAAAAATAGTTCATTTATGAATTTTAAAAAAAATCCTTCTGGAGGGAATTTTGAGAAAATCGAAAAAAACTGAAAAGTACATCAGTAAAGTACTAGTACTTTTGGGCCGATTTTGTTCAAAAGCTTATTTTGAGATTCTTCAAAGGCAATTTAAGTTAAATATAAAATTTCAATCCGCTAGCTCAACTCCTTCATGCTAAAAATCTGTCCACACACACATACACACATACATACACACACACACACACACACAGACCACTTCCAGTTTGGGGACCCACTTTTGGACTCAGGGGACCTCAAAACATGTATATCCATCAAAATCTCGGACATCGAATTTTTGACATGATCGCAATACTTTCTCTCTCTCATATTTCACATAGGGGTAAGAGAAAGTAAAAACTATATAATAACTAGGGCTCGGATTTCGCCCTATTTGCCTTTTTTTAATTTATGGCTTAAAATTTAGGCCAATATGATATGTATACGTTTCATGAAATTCTGAATAAAATAAGAGGCATTTGTTAGTGCCTATAATGCCTATTTTGGACGATTTTGGGTTTTGTGCCTATTTCATCTATAAATGCCTTTTTTTAGTGCCTATTTTAAATTCAAATAGCCAATTTCAATTTTTTTCGAGCTATACATAGCCTAAATTTAAAATTTTTTTGAATTATCAAGAAAATATTTCAAGGGGGGGGGGGGTAAGGGGGGCAAAAGAGGGGCTAATTTACCCCCCCCCACGAGACTAAAAAAAAATACTTTTTTAGAAAAAAAAAAATTATTTTTAATGTAAAATTTTAAAAATTAATACTTAAAAATTTGATTTGTATTTATTATAAACCCAATCACTTAATAACTCCCCAATAAGTAAAAATCCTCAATTTCTTATTTTTTTTTTTTTTTCCTTTCATAGAGAAAATCCTCTCTTTATTAAAAAAAAAAAATCTCTATCTAAATTAAATATATTTTTTGTAATCCTCTGATAATATAATATTTTTGTTTCATCTATATATAAATTTATTTTTTTTCTAATTATCATAAAAAAAATAGTTGATGAAAATAATAATAATAACAAGAAGTAGAAAAATTTTTGTTATTTTTTTAAAAAAAAATATATATTTATATTTATTTTTTATAAATAAAATTTTTTAAATAAAAAAATAAGATCAAAAAGAAATTCCTTTTTACACACATGCCCAAAAAGAAAAAACCTCTTTGTATTTAAAATAATATTTAAAAAAACCTCTAAATTTAAATCTCGATAAGAAAAAACTTGAAAACTTTAATTTTTAAACCTTTTCACTTGAACTTTAACTATCCAGGTTCTCCAGTATATTCTGGCAAACAAGTACAGAATGCTCTTTTAAATTACCGAAAATAAGAAAAAATTGTGTGCTGTGCTACCAGTCACACCAGATTACCAAAAATAAGACATCAATTTTTTAAATTTTTTTATATTATTTCTTAAATAATGCCTTTTAAGTGCCTATTTTCAATAAAAGTGCCTATTTTAATAATTTTTAGTGCTTAGTTGCCTGCCTATTTTAAAGATTTTCAGTGCCTATAAATCCGAGCCCTAATAATAACTTATTAAAATAAAATAGTGGCTGTGAATATGTGATGTATGTATTTCATTTCGGTGGTGGGACTAAAGACACCTTGTATTTGATAGAACAAAAAAAGAGGCAAGTAGAGAATCTCTCTCACTCTTTTCTCACCCTAGACAGGTTGCTTCACTTCTAATTAACTAGCTATCTCTCGGATAAGCCCGTTGTGTATGAATTTTGAGTCTTCAGTTCAAGTTAAGCTAATTATATGATTTAACAGATCGTAGTTAACTAGCTAAGATCCAAAGTTCGGTATAAAGCTTAACTAAGAGGCGATTCTAGGAACTCAAGCCTTTTTTATTTATTTTTTTTTTGGAAATTTTTAAATTTTTCTTAAAGAATGATTTCTTAATTTTTAAAAATGATACTTTTATTAAGTTGATAACTTCACAAAACTTTTCTTAAGCTTCAGATAGCTAAATAGCAGATATGTGAAAAAAACTAATTTTTTTTTTTTTTAACTCGAAAGTTATGCGTGTTCTTGTTTGCTATATCGATGATTTGCTATCGGTCGGATATGTTTGGTAGTTTTTTTTTTTTTTTTTTTTTTGAATTTCATCTATCCATCTTCAGTCCTTCAAAATTGTTAAAAGTCCCGGAGTTGGTCATGTAAATTTATGTATCATATGTCCAGGCGATGTGGGCCATCGTATTTATTTACTGTGAATGATTTGAATGATTTTTTGGCTGCATCTGCTCCTTCCCCTGTCTATAGAAAAACAGCCACTGACTTCATTGATTTAACCGGCTCTAAAATAGAATCTTGTCACACCAGATATTTTTAAATTTGATTCGCCCTTGACCTATAACTCAGAGGTAGAGCATTAGATTCTGGTGCCAAAGACCTAAAGTTTGCACGGCAAAAATTTATTTCATTTGAATCAGTACAGGGTCTAAATGGCCACAGATGCCGAAATTTTTTTTTTTTTAATTTGGTGTGACTGGTCGCACAGCACACAACTTTCTCTTACCTTTGAAAGTTGTTCACTGTGCTTGTCACACCAGATTTTTCGTGTCGACATATATTTAGTTTCCGACAGTACGGAACATTTGAATGCAGATGTAAAATTTATAAGTGTGAGAAAATATTTATATTTTGTTACCGTGGCAACCATTTCTCCTATCTTTCCTATGAAGTACAAGAGTAAAGTGGTCTTCAGAAGATTTCATTGGCAAAATGAGAATATACATTTTAAAGAGCATCTAAAAAATAATTGTTTTTGAATTTAAAAAAAAAAATTGTTGGAGCAAATTTTGAGAAAATCGAAAAAAACTGAAAAACTATATACATCAATAAAGTACTAGTACTTTTTGGCCGATTTTGATTAAAAGCTTATTTTCACCCCCTATGAGGGTATAAAATTTAAATATAAAATTTCAACCTCGTAGCTCAATTCATTCATGCTTAAAATTGAACATACACAACAAACACACACAGACAGACAGACCATGTCGCGAAAACCACTTTTTTTGGACTCAGGGGACCTCAAAACGTGAAGATCCATCAAAATCTCGACATCGAATTTTTGACATGAATCCAATACTTTCTCTCTATATATATTAACATATACATATAGGTAAGAGAAAGTAATAGCAAAATAAATTTAATTTATCACATCAAGAATAAATAAATATATTTTCTTTATAAGATTTTTGGTATTTTACCTAGTGCTACGTCATCACATACTATTGGCAATCCCTTGCTTTGGTCTCTCTCTCTGGGAATCTTGGTCATTTATTAATAATCTCTCTAATCATATACTGGGAGTGATCCTTCTAGAAGCCCTCTCTAATCCTGCACAATATGTGACGTTACATGTCTGCATTTTTCTTTCTCCTTTATTCAATCATGCTTTACTTGGTTTAAAACTAATCTCACATTAACTATGAATAATCCGATCAAATCAATTAGTTTCCTAGTATTACATATACAAAGGTACTTTTCCAAGTGACCCTCTCTGATATAAAAGTAGCTGAAGAGCAAAATGACAAAAAGTTTTCTTGTCAATAAAAAAAAATATGGGGAATGAATGACTTCCCCGAGACTTTCTCGTATATTCTATTGGAATTACGTCTGGGTGTGTGTGTGAACACGATTGCTTAAAAACCAAAGCAGCTAGATAGATGAAATTTGGTAGATGCTCCTTACACTAAAATTGTAGATATCTATCAACTTTTGGAGTAAATACTTCACTTGGAAGTAGTACTTTACCTAATAAGTTTTTTGAGAGATTTCGAAATTTTCAATTTCTTTGTTATGCTATTATGATAAAATACTCAATTTTAAAAAGTTTTTATTCTTTGACATTTTTCCGAAAACTGAATAGTTTTTGAAATAATCACAAAAGAAAAGACATTTTTCGTTAATTTTGGAAAGTCAAAACAAAATCATACAGGTGCCATTAAAAAACATGTAAATATAAACAAATGAATTTGTGAAACAAATCTCTCTTACCTCTATATATATGTTAATATATAGAGAGAGAAGTATTGGATTCATGTCAAAAATTCGATGTCGAGATTTTGATGGATATACACGTTTTGAGGTCCCCTGAATCCAAAAAAGTGGTTTTCGAGACATGGTCTGTCTGTCTGTGTGTGTATGTGTGTGTCTGTGAACAAAATATCTCAAGAACGAAAAGAGCTAAGAGGTTGAAATTTTATATTTAAGTTAAACACCCCCCGGGACCGGAAAAATAAGCTTTTAATCAAAATCGGCCAAAAAGTACTAGTACTTTACTGATGTAGTTTTTCAGTTTTTTTTTCGATTTTCTCAAAATTCGCTTCATAGATTATTTAAAAAATTCAAAAATCAATTATTTTTTAGATGCTCTTTAAAGAGTATATTCTCATTTTGTCATTGAAATCTTCTGAAGACCACTTTACTCTTGTACTCCATAGAAAAGATAGGAGAAATGGTTGCCATGGTAACAAAATATAAATATTTTGCCATACTTATAAATTTTACATTTTGAAAATCGAATGTACCGTACTGTCGGAAACTAAATACATGTCGACACAAAAAATCTGGTGTGACAAGCACAGTACACAACTTTCGATTATCGAAGGTAAGAGAAAGTTGTGTGCTGTGCGACCAGTCACACCAGATTTTTTTTTAAAACACTCACACTCACATTTACACACTAATGCACAGTCTTTTCGGCAACTTAGGCTATTTAAGACTTTAAACGATACTCCCATTTATAATCTCTATATATACTTTTGGGGTCCAGGCATTCTTGTTTAAGCCATTTGGTATCCCAATTACGCCAAGCCCGAGGGCGCTCATTTATTTATTAAAACGTTTCTTTTTGCAAATATTCATTAACTCCTCTTTTGCAATTTCACTGCCTACTTTGTTATCAGAGGAAGAATAAAAAAAAAAAAATCAAAAATTCTGATTAAATATTGCATATTAAATGATTACAATTGTCTTTTTCAATTTGTTTCTTCATTTTCCATTTGAAACAAATGGAAAAGTTATTTTCCATGTTACCTTTTTTTTTTTTTATTAAATATGCAATTTTTCTTTATTTGTTACTTTTTTTATTATGATACGAATAAAGAAGGAATTAATTTTTCAAATATTGTTTTCTTCTTTTTGTTGTTGTTGTTGTTGTTGTGTCCTCCCAAATAATTTATTAAAGTTTTATATCATGGTTCATATTTTATTTTTTTGTAAGACAATTTACTTTTTATGCGCGGACTCCAGTTTTTTTTTATTTTTTTTTCTATTTAACAGTTGGTTAATGTTATACTTAACAATAACCAGAGGTGCTTGCACGTTTTTTGTCTTTTTAAAACTAACCGGATAATAGTTGTTGAATAAAGAAGTGGCTAGTTTTATATTTCATTTATTAAGACTATGCAGACGTGTTTAGCAGCAACTGCAAGGGCGGATACAAGGGTGAGGGGTAAAGGGGGTAATTCCCCCCCCCACCGAGATTTGAGATATTTTTTTTCGGAAAAAAATTTTATTTTTAATGTAAAATTTTAAAAATTAATACTTAAAAAATTGATTTGTATATAGGCTATATTTTTATTTTCTCTTACTTATATATGTAATACTGCGATCGTGACAAAAATTAAATGTCGAGGATGTTGATGGAAATACTCGTTTTTGAGGGTACCTGATTCCAAAAAGTCGGTCTCTCAAAATGATCTGTCGGAGTGTGTTCAAATCTATTTTGACCCAAAAAATCTTGTAAACAAGTAGAGAATGCAACTTTAAATTACCGAAATAAAGAGGAAGTTGTGTGCTGTGCGACAGTCACACCATGTTTTTTTTATTATTATAGGTTATTATTAGGGCTCGGATTTATAGGCACTAAAAATTATTAAAAAGACACTTAAAAGGCATTATTTAAGAAATAATATAAAAAAATTTAAAAAATTAATGTCTTATTTTTGGTAATCTGGTGTGACTGGTCGCATAGCACACAATTTTTTTATTAATTTCGGTAATTTAAAGGCGCATTCTGTACTTGTTAGCCAGAATATAAATACAAATCAAATTTTTAAGTACTAATTTTACAATAAAAATAATTTTTTTTTCTAAAAAAAGTATTTTTTTTTAAATCTCGTGGGGGGAGGGGGGGTAATTAACCCCTTTACCCCCATCCTCCTTGAAATATTTTCTTGATAATTAAAAAAAAATTTAAATTAAGGCTGTGTATAGCTCGAAAAAATTGAAATTGGCTATTTGAATTTAAAATAGGCACTAAAAAAGGCATTTATAGATGAAATAGGCACTAAAACCTGAAATCGGCCAAAATAGACTTTATAGGCACTAACAAATGCCTCTTATTTTATTCAGAATTTCTTGAAACGTATACATATCATATTGGCCTAAATTTTAAGCCATAAATCAAAAAAAGGCAAATAGGGCGAAATCCGAGTCCTAGTTATTATATATATACGGTCAGAGAGGCTCTTTTATTCTAAAATTGAAAAATGAGTCTTTTGTAAATTTGTTATATTATATAGCAGGAAGTGTATGATGAGAATTAGGACGAATAAATCAATGTAGTCAGTGGCTGTTTTTCTAGAGACAGGAGAACAGGAGAAGGACCAGGTGCAGCCAAAAAAATAAAAGTCTCCGATTTAATACAATTCAATGAGACGTTTCGGGTGAATTTTATAATATAATAATTTTACAATAAATACGATGGCCCACATCGCCAGGATATTATGATACATAAATTTACATGTATTGCCTTATTGACCAACTCCGGGACTTTTAACAATTTTGAAGGACTGAAGATGGGTAAATAAAATTCACCCGAAACGTCTCATTGAATTGTATTAAATCGGAGGCTTTTATTTTTTGGCTCTACATGCTCCTTCTCCTGTCATTAGGAGAATTAGGACTATCGATCTAAAGGACAATGACAGAAAATAAAAATTCATTTAAAAATGTTTTATAGTTAAGGGATATTGTAAAATTATCTTAGGAAAAATAAAAAAAATTTTGAATGGTTTATTAATACTTGAAAAATAAATATATTTCCATTCCGCCTCTCGTCTAAAGGCGGATACAAGGGCCCTCCCCCTTGGGGGGTAAAGGAGGTATATACCCCCTTCCCCCTGAGATTTGAAAAAAATACTTTTTTTTTCGAAAAAAAATTTATTTTTAATGTAAAAATTTAAAAATTAATACTTAAAAATTTAATTTGTATTTATATTCTGGCAAACAAGTACAGAATACGCCTTTAAATTATCGGAATTAACAAAAAATTGTGTGCTGTGCGACCAGTCACACCAGATTACCCCCCCCCCCCGAGAAACACCGCTCTTACTCTCGTCTCCATTTGTGGGAAAATTATTTAAATAAATTAAGTAGCCGATAAAAAAAAAATATCGCCAAGTCCGAAACAATAAATAAAGACAACTTTCTTTAGAATCCCACAGTATTTTCTTTGAAATCTAAGATAAGAAATGATTTGAATTTTACCCTTAGGCTTTAGTTCAGTGATAGAGAACTCGCCTCATGTGCACGAGTTCGTTTCACTAGTAATAAAGAAAAAATTACAACTCCCCCCCCCCCCTCCCGAAAAACTCCTGAATCCGCCCTTGAGCATCAGCCACCGTTTTATTTAATATGTTATAAATAAACTACCGTGATTAAAATAAAGACTCGTTGTTTTTGATGACCCAAACCCCGGAGACTTGGAATATCTAACTGAAAAGTAAGGGAGGGGGGGGGGGGCAAAAGAGTCCACTGCCTAGAGGCGGCAAATGCCTAAATCCGCCCTTGATTAAAGTAGTCTTGGATAATAAAAAGTCTTTTATTCTCATAGACTTCGTAAATCCCTTAAAATTTCTATCTCTCAGGGTTTTTTTTTTTTAACATAGAAAATAATAATCCAATAAATTTAATATTCACTTAAATCCACAAAATAATTTAGTTTTAGTATTTAATGAATAAATAAATAAAAAAAGCCCTTTTGAGAGAGAATAAAAAAAAAAAAAAATTAAATAAACAACTTTAAAGTTTATTTTTTTCTCCGATATTATTGGAGAGCGAATGAAATCCCTTCATTTTATAAAATTCGTTATCAAATTAAATATTTTTTTATTTATTTGACTTGTTCCCAAAGAAAAAGGGAGACATGATGGTTGTTTTGCATTTCCGCAATGTAATTGACTTTGTAAAACGATTTCAATTTCTCCGGATTTTTTTTTTTTCTTTCTTTTGATAAAAAGAAAGACGATTACTCTCTCTCTCTCTCTCTCTCTCTTAATGGTTCAATTGAATTAAGGACCAAATAAAATGGCAACCGTTTTACTTTTGATCTTTTCTTTAAAAAGAGCGAATTTATCTTTTAGCCCGTCTGATTTATCTAATTTTTAAAATCTTCTCGTCTCTTATTTATGATTATGCACAAATTAATTTTTTTTTATTAAAGCTTTTGTGGCAGAGGCGTACCGAGCCAGTTGGGGGCCTGGGGCGGCACTAGAAGATGGGGCCTTATATTGAATTTGTTTTTGTTTTTTTGAGGGGGGGGGGGCTCATCTTTAAATATCCCTCTCCTCCATACACAAAAATATTTTTAAAATACCGTATATCCCTGAACCCCAAGGGCCCCGGGGCCTCTCAAAGGGAAATTTTCATTACATTTTGTTTTTACTTGAGCCCTGAGGGCCCCGGGAGATTTTAGGGGTGGATTAATTAAATAAGCCTTTTAAAAATTATTTCACTTCCAATAGATCCCTAATAAATAAATAAATACAAAAAATCACGCTTAGAAGTATTTTATTTTACAGAGGGTAGGTATTAGGGGTGGATTGATTAAATAAGTATTTTAAAAATTATTTCCCTTCTCCTCCTCGTGAATCCTGATAGTGGAGAAACCAAGGTGAATACTTTCATTTTTAATACCTCTGTTGGATAGTTGTTGTTATTACCTTCAGGTGCCTTTTAGCTTTAGGATGCCTTGATTTATTCTTTTAATTTAGGATCCAAACAGAGAGCTAAAATGAAAGATATTCTCGTTGATTTTTTCCATGAACAGTTCATCAGGAGATGTGCCCAGATCTGATAGAAAGATCGAAGCCCAGGTTCCAAGTGTTCTTGTGTTTTGCGAGAAAAGACTTCTTTTGTTCGCGCATTCGGGAGTCTGATGTTTTTGTATCTTTGAGGGTGGTCTGAGGTTGCTCTATGAGTAAAGCGAGTCAGGGAAGGGGTGCGATTTTCTCCAGGAATAGCCTGGAGGGTTAAAGTGCAATCCTTGAGGCTAGGAACCCGAGGGCTCCACCGATCCTGATGGTGGAGACGGGGTTACAAATACTCTCTCTATTCTCTTCGTATTTTGTGTTAGGCTAGGTAGGATCTCTTCCACGTTAGCCCCCGCACTCCACTCGCTTGCTCGTAATCCAAAAAATCACGTTCATTCTCACTGATATGATTTCCCAGACTCCCGATTTACGGTAAAATTTGTATTCGACAAGCAAGAGATAATTAATTATTTAAAATCTTCCTGCTGTTCTTTTTTTATTAATTTCATTTACTACATACACTTTTTGTTGTAGTAGATGAAGATATCTTTTGGTGTTTATTTTTTATTTAGTGTTTATGTGAAAAGTGAGAGAAGAGAGAAAATTTTCAATATTTTTTTGAAAAATTAAAGGTAAACATAAATAAATTATAACACTAATTCATAATTCTTATAAATTAACTGATTAGAATTAAGGCTAATTTA
>JAKCPI010003641.1:0-13778 GCA_023213315.1 Euborellia annulipes | reverse complement strand
ATAAATATATTGAGAGGAAGGGCAGAGGCAGCCAAAAATAAATTATTCTGAATGTTTTAACAATTTTCCGGAGACGTTTCGGTGCGTTTATTAGTGCTTCATCATCAGTTTTTTATGTTTAGAGTTAGTCTATAAATTCTTGGTATATACATATGTTTTAAATTGTTGACAATTGAATATGTATATTGTTACACATTGTATGCCCTTTCAACAATATACATGTTTTAAATTGTTGACAATTGAACATGTATATTGTTACACATTGTTTGCCCGTTCAACAATACATATGTTAAATTGTTGACAATTGAACATGTATATTGTTACACATTGTATTCCCGTTCAACAATATACATGTTTTAAATTGTTGACAATTGAACATGTATATTGTTATACATTGTGTGCCCGTTCAGCAATATACATGTTCAATTGTCAACACTTTAAAACATGTTTATATCAAGCATTTATAGACTAACTCTGAGCTGAAATATATTATTTATATATATAACCCACCAGGAAGTTTCTGAGCAAATCATTATTATTAGTTCTATTGTGTTTAAAAATTAATCCAAAATATGAATCGATTTAATTGTTGATAAGAATTTCATTTATGATAATATTAAAATAATTTCTAATCATAATTCATTTAATAAAATTTTGATTTCATTCACAATATGAAAAAAATGATTGACTTATTTTTGTTGAAAAATAGAAAAGTGAGGGATTTTTATTCCTGCATAAATCATTTTCTTCTAAACTTGTCAATCATTTTACTGTCAATAAAATCAAAATTGATTAAATGAATTATGATTTTATCTTAAATGAAATTCTTATCAAAAATTGATTCTATTCATACTTTAAATGAACAAAATAGAACCAATAATAATAATCCCTTATTGGAAAAGAGGAAATGGCATTAGTTGCTCAAAATATTTCTGGTGGTTTAATTTCTTAAAAAAAGATAGAAGCGATATGAACTAGCTATAGCAAAAAGTAAATAGGTTTTTACTTTTTTCCTTGGTGTTCTTTTTATTGGAAAGTAATAAAGTAAATTTGACTTTCATAATGAACATTTTTTTATGAATGTAAAATTATATTTATATATATATATCTTCAGATATTAATAAATATCTCATAATCTTGAGATCAATTAAAAGTACATAATAGATAAGATATACCAATACAATGAGTAATATCGAAATTTTTTGTTGTCTAGATATAATTTTTTTAATAAGAAAATTCAATCATTTTCAATATAACTTTAATTGATTGAGGTTTGATTCATTTCAAGGTCATATTCGGAAGGAAAGAGGAAAAATTCCTTTTTTAAATTTGTTTAAGGTCTTTTTTGGCATCAGAGGCCATTTAGGCCTAGTTCCTATTTATTCATCAAAGAACTAAACGTAATTTCTAACAATTACATTGGTTCTTTGTTGCGTAACGCCAATTAAATATTCTTTGCCCCCTCGGGCCTAGAGGTTAACGTGCTGGCCATTTGTACCAAGGGTCGCGGGTTGGCTACCAATCCAATTGAAATAAATAGAGACCGGGTCTAAATGGCCTTCAATGACGAAAAAGTCCTTAATAAAATAAAAAAAAATATTCTTTGTTGTATTTGTTTTAATAGTTTTAAAAAATGTTAATTTTTTCTTTTTCTCTGAGATTTCAGGTCATTTATAATCAATTTTAATATTTTATTTTTTAGCAGTTTACCTTTTAAGGTTTGTTACGTCATGGGGACATACAAAATTTCATCCAAAAAAGTTCGAACTCGAACTCATTTTAGCCAGTTAGAAAAATGATCCTCCTTCCTGCATATTTGGATTAAAATTTCTGGTTTTACGCATGTCTCGATTCCATTTTTATAAAATAGAATGATTATCACCAATTCAACGTTATTTGATTTACCTGAAGCATTTTGAGGCGGTACTTAAATTATATATGTATATGTTTATTATGTTTTTTTTTTTCATTTTTGGGTTGTGTTGTTTTTGCCTGAAATTTAACAAAAGTAGTTTAGGTAAATAGAAAATCCGATCAAATATACGGAAAAGATCGGAATTTCGTTAATTTATTTTTTTTTTATATTAAAATCTTGGCTCTGATCACTAACCATGGTGCATTTGCAACAGTTCATTTTTGCATTATATTTATTTATTTATTTTTTCTTATTGAAGCGAGCATCCCAGTGGCCAGATCGCCTGATTCTCTCTGCCGATGGTTGCAAATGGACCGTAATGGTGATCATTAAGTGTAATAGTGTGTGTATCGTGTCTTTCTGTTTTAACAGAGTCGTGCGCCCATCTCTGCTAAATTGGTTGCAAACATGCTCTCCGTGGCTGGTGCCGATCATATTATCACAATGGATCTTCATGCCTCGCAAATTCAAGGATTTTTTGACATACCTGTTGATAATCTTTATGCTGAACCTGCTGTATTGAAATGGATTAAAGAGAACATCAATGAGTGGCGAAATAGTATCATTGTATCACCCGATGCTGGAGGAGCCAAAAGGTAAAAATTATCATAATTCTTAGTTCACCACACTATGAAATTTACAAATAAAAAAATTTATTTTAATAAACAAAATTTTGTTAAACTTAAAAAGTTTAAAAACAAGAAAGATATTTGTTTGAAACCAATTAACCCGAATGAATGAATATCAGTCAAATGTTAAAGACTGAGGAGAGAATACTTATAAATGTAATACATTGTATAGATCTTGATATTGCTCCACGAGCGAAAGCTCAGAGCATCAATAAACGTCATCCAAAAAATAAATACTTTTGCTTATTATCCGTTTATTATTTTATTTTTTTTACTATTATTTTTTGGCCAACGGTCTCTAAAATTAAATTGATCATCCTTACAGCCATCTACAAACAATCTCAGATTTTACCAATCATTTCCCAATATAAAATTGTTAGATTGTTAGAAAGTTAAGATCTGAACACCAAGAAATGTAATTTGGTGTCAGAGAACTTGTTTATCACAACCTAAAATTGTAAAAAAAATGAGCTCTCATTTTTTATTATTATACTATTGATAAATGCTTTAATTAAATTCTCTTAGCACATTATTTTCCTAATTTTTTACCATTAATTTTGTTTGGTAAAAAATCAAAATAAAAAGTGCAAAATTAAAGAGAGGATTCGCTAACACCATTTCTTGACATAGATGGAGTTTGATAGTAGACCTCTCAACAGATTTTTAACATAATATTGCTAAATTTTTTTTTTTTTTTTTTTGAATTTCCAACTACTAGCCGAAAATATATATACAATAGAGTCTTGCTAATCATAACTTCGATACTCCGGCATACCGGCTAATTCGGCTTGTTGAAAAGCCACTTCTTCGGGATATTGCAGCAAAAAAAGGGATATTGGATATGGAGAAAATATACACCATCGAGTTGCTTTCCACAATTAAAATAATTGTGTATAATAATAAAAAAGGGATAATTTAAGAAAACAAAGTGTCATTAGAGATTTTTTCAAGATATAAATTTTGCATTATATTATACAAAATGTTTCGAGTAATCCGGCATATGGCCGGTCTCTTTTATGCCGGATTAGCAAGACTCTATTGTATATATATATATTATATATATATAAAAGAGAAAACTTATCTTCGCCCAGTCGCAGAAGCGTTCCAGATTATATACTGTTTATTATAAAATACAGGATGACTGCTAATTCATGGTAAAAACTGTAAGGGCTGGTACAGGACACTGTAACAATCACTTTTTGTATAGGAATGTATTGGCCAAAGTGACGTTAATTAATTAATTTTCACTTGTAAACGCGGTTATTCAAATAAAACACTTTCACTTTTTCTTTCCTGTGTTTGTCACTTTTGCCAATACATTCCTATACAAAAAGTGATTGTCTTGTACCAGCCCTCACAGTTTGTACCATAAAGACCATGAATTAGTAGTCACCCTATATACAGATTTAGTTTTTTTATGATTTTATGTGCATTACAATTTTGACATTATACATTGTTGCCCGCCCTGTCTAAAACCTAATGTATCTCCTCCCCAGTATTGCACTTGATTTCTGATAATTTTTTTACCATTAATTTTTGGTAAAGGATAAAAATCCAGTGCAAAATTAAAGAGAGGATTCGCTAACACCATTTCCCATCATGAATGGAGTTTGATAGTAGACCTCCCGACAGATTTTTTTTACATTCTGATCTTAATCTATTTTTGTCTATACCATGTCGAAAGTCTCATTCTTGACTTTTTTTTTTATTTTTTAGAGTAACATCAATAGCTGATCGATTAAACGTTGAATTTGCTTTAATCCATAAAGAACGTAAAAAAGCAAATGAAGTTGCAGCTATGGTTCTTGTTGGAGACGTTAAAGATAGAGTAGCTATTCTGGTTGATGATATGGCCGATACTTGCGGAACAATTTGTCATGCTGCTGAAAAGTAAGTGAGAAATTTGTTTGTTCTCTGAACTTCTCATTAATCATTATTTGGTTTTGATTTAACAGGTTATTAGAGGCTGGTGCAACAAAAGTGTACGCTATTCTTACACATGGTATCTTCTCGGGACCTGCAATTGCCAGAATAAATAATGCATGCTTTGAGGCTGTTGTAGTAACGAACACAATACCACAAGAACAACATATGAAAGATTGTCCCAAAATTCAAGTAAGTATTTATTTTCGGGGTTAGTACGAGGGCTGATCAACAAAAACTCGGACTGACAAAGAATGGTCTGCAACATGTGTTCAAGGACTGGCAGAGACATTGAAGTAGGATGGGACTACTTTGAAAAAGATCATATAAAGATTGAAATGGAGTAAACATCTGTGAAAAAAATTAGTCTGTCTTTGTTGATCAGCCCTCGTAGAATACCTTTAAGAATTGTTGAGTGGGTTATTGATAAGTTTTTTTATTTTTTAATTGCAAATTTAATTGGATTTATTTTAATTTAAATATAGTACTTATTTTCAATAAAAAATTAGTTTACTCTGATAGCTTTGGTTACGCGTTTAGGGGTCAAATGGCAATAGATTACATACCAATAAATCCTAGAATTGTTTATTAATTTTTTAATTATAGTTTTATAAATATATTAATAAATTCCATCACTGATGTGAAATAAAACATGAAAATCTTATCTCTTCCTTAAAATAAAATTTAAAATAGAAAAATAAATCATCTTGGAAACGATGTAACACCTTGAATCTAAAGTTTATGTGTAGTTTCTTTCAGGTATATATACTGGTGTACGACGGAATCTAAAGGATTTTCGGAAGAATAAATCAAACCACCAATTCATAGCAGAGACAATTTATTGGTTGACGAGGATGCATCCTGTCGTTTCGCCCAAAATTAGGCCTTCATATCAGTCTGAAATTGAAGACAATTTATCAAAATTATTTTAACTAAATGACTATAATAATTTGTTTTAAAGTTTTCAGTTATCTAAAACAAAATATTATAGTCATTTAGTTATAATAGAAAATTGTAAATGTGATAAATCAGTGGTTTCCAACCTTTTTCTTTCTCTTACCTATGTATATATAATATATATATAAAGAGAAATATTGATTCATGTCAAAAATTCATGTGAGATTTTGATGATCTTCACTTTTAGGCCCCTAATCAAAAAATGGTTTTCCACATGGTCTTCTGTGGGTGTGGGTGGGTGGGTGGGTGTGTGTTAATTTTAATCATGAAGGAATTGAGCTACGAGGTTGAAATTTTATATTTAAGTTAAACACCACCCGGGACCGGAAAAATAAGCTTTTAATCAAAATCGGCCAAAGAGTACTAGTACTTTACTGATGTACTTTTTCAGTTTTTTTCGATTTTCTCAAAATTCGCTCCAACGATTTTTTTTTAAATTCAAAAATCAATTATTTTTTAGATTCTCTTTAAAATGTATATTCTCATTTTGCAATTGAAATCTTCTGAAGACCACTTTACTCTTGTATTTCATAGGGAAGATAGGAGAAATGGTTGCCATGGTAACAAAATATAAATATTTTCCCATACTTATAAATTTTACATCTGAATTCATATGTTTCGTACTGTCGGGAACTAAATATATGTCGACACAAAAAATCTGGTGTGACAAGCACAGTACACAACTTTCGATTACCGAAGGTAAGAGAAAGTTGTGTGCTCCAGTCACACCAGATTTTTGATGTGCGGCCCACTTTTTCCGTAAAAAAAATGCTGAGGCCCAGTGTATATATAGTGTGTATATATACTGTATATAATTTGTATCATTCCTTAGACATCCGCGGCCCAGTTCCAATCATCCCGCGGCCCACAACTGGGCCGCGGCCCACGGGTTGGGAACCGCTGTGATAAATTGTCTTAAATTTCAGACTAATATGGTTCTGATGAAGGCCTAATTTTGGGCGAAACGACAGGATGCATCCTCGTCAGCCAATAAATTGTCCCTGCTATGAATTGGCGGTTTGATTTATTCTTCCGAAAATCCTTTAGATTCCATCGTACACCAGTATATATACCTGAAAGAAACTAGACAGAAATTTTAGATTTCGATCCTGGATATGTGACTCTTGAAATTTCAACAATAAATGAGGGAGCGGGCAGCCAGGAAGTAAGCTACGAAAGAAACTCAAGAGTAGTGGGGACAGTTTCGACTATAATTAAATATCAGATTAATGATATAATTAGGATGCCGCCAATAATAAAAAGCATCTATTTTGTTAACACTCTTGATTTTAGGAACGTTTCGGCTATGATCAACAAGCTTCAGCCCTTTAAGATGATCATAGCCGAAACGTTCCTAAATCAAGAGTGTTAACAAAATAGATGCTTTTTATTATTGGCTGCATCCTCTTTATATCATTAATCTAATTATACAACAGCCACATTTCGTTATAAACTATAATTAAATATCGCCATTCTCAGTCTATTTTCGAGAGTATGCACTCAAATGCCAATGCATTGAGCCATATGTAGAGTTGTCAATTGGTCAACAATTTTGTCACCGTTTTGAGGTCCCCTCCAAAAAAGTGGTTTTTGGAACATGGTCTGCCTGTGTGTCTGTGTTCAACTTAAAGCATGAAGGAATTGAGCTACGAGTTTTAAATTTTATATTTAAGCTAGGCACCCGCCTGAGGTGTGAAAATAAGCTTTTAATCAAAATCGGCTAAAAAGTACTAGTACTTTACTGATGCCCTTTTTCAGTTTTTTTAGATTTTTTCAAAATTCGCTCTAACGATTTTGATTAAAATTCAAAAATCAAATATTTTTTAAATTCTCCGAGAACCAAATTCCTCTCCTGCTCTTAATTTTTTTATTTGTAATCCCATAAAATGAAAAAAAAAATTGTTTTCATTGATAATGTTCATATACAGTTTGTATAGAATAAAAATAAATTCAACTACCTCTTTTCCTCAACAACGCGTGTGTCTGGTATCCCAAAACTCTCCTTTCCTTTCATATAATTTAATACCATTGTCATGTACATTTTAGGCAAATTGTCAAATTTTTCTTCAATAATTATATTCTAATTATTTTTATTTAAAACATTCAAAGAAATGGGAGACAAAAGAAAAGAATGATAGAAGTGCATATTCTAAATCAGTGGTTCCCAACCTTTTTTGACCCATCGCCCCTTTCTGGAGGTTGACTAACACCTATCGCCCCCCTTTACATTTTCAATGTATGCCTAATTTTAATTTGAAGTAAAGTGTAAATAATAAAGCAGTTTTATTATTTTAAACAATTTTATTACCGTAGGTCTATATACAGGGCCGCAGACAGACTTGACGGGCCCGGGGCTACTTAATAATACGGCCCCCACCCCCAAAAAAAAAACTTAAAATTTTTTTTAGTATGTAAAAGGCTATTGTGGCCTTCATGCCAACACTTATTTACACAGTTTTTGACACAACTTTTTGAAATAGTTATACATAGCTTACAATATTTATTTAAATAAAGTTATATAAAATTTTTCAAAATTTCCTAAACAAAGAGTTACAAAGTTTTAATTTATCGAGGCCAGATCTGGATAGAGGATTTCCGGGGGGAATCTGGGAGTATGGAAAATTTTTTGAAAATTAGCCACTGAAATCTTTGTTTTTAGCTATCCTGAGTCGTGAAAAAGATCAAACTTGATTTGAGCTTAAAGGGCCCGGGCCCCCTGAGGAAAAAAAAATTCAAGAAAATGATTTTTTTTAATTGAAATTTAAGATTTGAGCTAAAAGTGACGTTTCAATTCTAGATTGGAATTATCTTCAGACTATTTTATTTTTATGGTAATATTTTGTCCTCTTCTATCCTGACCTTCCTGTAAATAGGAGATTTTTCTCTTTGATTTTTATATTTTTAAATTTTAGTAAACTAATAATTTTTCTCCCTTCGAATACTCATCGCCCCCCAATCGCCCCCCGCTTATTTATCGCCCCCCTGAAAACCCAAATCGCCCCCAGGTTGGGAACCACTGTTCTAAATAGAATAACAACTAAAAAATGTTTCAAATTTTATTGTTAATCTTAATAATATTATTATTTAGATATAATAAAACAAAAAAAAGACAAATTTTTTCCATGACACAACCTTATTGCAAAGCTTGTTCAGCTCAAGTGACTCAATCATCAAGGTGATTAACTTTTGGTACGAAAATCATTTTGTTAAATTCACCCGTTTTTCCTTTATAGCCTACTAATCTGAAGTTGAAAAAAAAAAAACAACAAAATTCAAAACAATTATTATTGAATAAAATAGCGTAATAAAAAATCTGTCATTTAATAGAATTTTTTTTTTTTAGTGCATCGACGTTTCAATGATGTTTGCTGAAGCAGTGCGGCGGACGCACAACGGAGAATCAGTTTCATATCTATTTTCAAATGTTCCTTATTAAAAAAAAGCATTTAGATCTAATTATTATAATCATTTTATATTTCATTCTTCAATTTATAAAATTCATATGGACTGTTATTTTTTTTTGTTGTTAATTAGAAGAATCTCTTTATTTTATATTTTTTTATATTTCAGCATTTCTAAATAAAATATTTTTTATTATTATTAAAGAATTTATATGTAAAATTCTATTCGATATATTTTTAGACATATTTGATTTTAATCTATTTTTTTAGAAAATGTAACTCAGAATTTGTTTTGTATATTAGATTATCATATATTCTGATTATACACACATTCTTATTTTAAAAAAAATAAATAATGTTTTATTATATTTTCTTGAAATTTATCTTATTTATTGACCTAATTCCAATGGGAATACACGTTTTTAGGATCTTCAAGTCCAAGTGTTAGGCAAAATGTGTTTATGAACAAAATATTTCGAGAAGCTTTTGAATAAAATTAGTAGAGTAGTAGTAAAAGTCGGGTTCTGCAATGCAAGAAGAGGCTCTCTTCCCATCGCAGATCCCAATTTTTAAAACACGATTAACAAAATTGACAATATTTTATTTATTAATTTGCCAATCACTATGGAACTTTATAGTCGGAGAGCTGGTGACAAAAATGGGCAAGAGTTTTCTGAAGGCTAATATTTTCAGAATAGGTTGCATTTTAGAGATGGAAAGATACTCTAGAGTCAGCATTTACAGTACCGGGGACTTTGGCGGGAATAAGCCAGAAAGTTGCGGGAAGATGGTTTTTTGCAAATATCTCGAAAACTATGCGGTCTTCCGCAAAAATTCATGTTTATTTTGAAAAGGCAACATGTCCTTAAAAGATAAATTGAACATGTTGAGATTGAGAAATGAAGCCTGGTGGTGTAGATAGTTAAATAATAAATGATAACGCTTTTTATTGGGGGTATTTTCAGGTCAAATTTATTTCTTTTTTTTGCGAGTCTACCGTAAATGCCTCCGTTCATCAGGACTAATGTGGGTTAGGCCTAATACTCTCCCAGCCATTTACAAAGCGAGTTCTCAATTTAAACCCCAAAACCAGATCAGTCCTGATGAAGAAAAACGTTTAGGCTTCCGAAACGTTGATTACAAATTTAGCCTGAAAATTCCTTCCCATGCATATATTTTTAACTTTATATGACAAAAATTGACACTGGTGGTGGATTCTGTAATGGTGACCGAAACATTGTAGTCGGAGAGCTGGCGACAAAAATGGGCAAGAGTTGTCTGAAGGCTAATATTTTCAGAATAGGTTGCATTTTAGTGATGGAAAGATACTCTAGAGTCAGCACTTCCAGTACCGGGGCCTTTGGCGGGAATAAGCCGGTAAAGATGCGGGAAGATGGTTTTTCGCAAATATCTCGAAAACTATGCGGTTTTCTGCAAAAGTTCATCTATATAAAAATAATCGAAATTAAATTACAAACAAAAATGGTCTAGTACATAATCACGCTGAAGTGAATGGTTCGGGAGATATAGAGGGGTAAAATTTGTAATTCATATGAAAGGAGAGATTGAGATAGAGAAATATTTATATCTTGTTACCATGACAACCATTGTTAGAATTACAAATTTTGCCCCTCTAAATCTCCCGAACCGTTCACTTTAGCGTGATTATGTACTAGACCATTTTTGTTTGTAATTTAATTTCAATTATTTTTGTATAGATGAACTTTTGCGGAAAACCGCATAGTTTTCGAGATATTTGCGAAAAATATCATCTTCCCGCATCTTTACCGGCTTATTCCCGCCAAAGGCCCCGGTACTGGAAGTGCCGACTCTAGAGTATCTTTCCATCACTAAAATGCAACCTATTCTGAAAATATTTAGCCTTCAGAAAACTCTTGCCCATTTTTGTCGCCAGCTCTCCGACTATTTGTGCTGAAGAAAGCTGATCTCAACCGACTCGACTCTTATCTTAATACCACTATTCAACCCAACAGCCTTAAAATAAATCGTCCTCGGAATATTTTTTTGAAATCGGATTTTCCTCTGGACCAAATTATTTGAAATAGTGATAATAATTAAGAAGAAAAGTTATTGGCGAGTCTAGTCAGAAAGAAGAACACTAAGCAACAAGATATTTATTTACAAGCATAACCAAGAGGCCCCTTGAATAGTGGCCAGAGGAATATGCCTGTTGAACGCCCGCCAGATCTAAATTTTTTAATTCAAATGGCCGAAAGTTCATGTAAAATAATAAGGAATTTAAAAGGATAATTAAATAATCTAATTCAAGAAAGACATTATTATCAATTTTATCCTTAACTGATTTTATCAAAGTGGAACATTCCCCAAAGACCTGGATTTAAGAAGAGATACACATTGTCTTTATCGAAAAAAGTATCACTATTGACGCAAATAGGTGAAAGAAGCAGAGTAGAGGGGGAAAAATCAATTCACAAGAACATCCTTCCTTATCTCCAATCTCCTTCACTTAATTCATTCATGCATTTCTCTTTATATTTATGTAGGCAAGAAAAAGAGAAGATTTAATTTAAAAAAAAAAAAAACGTATTTATAACAATCAATGTTTTCTCAAACTTTTCTGTGTCAGATGAACTCGCCCTTTAACAATTTTCAGGCAAAGGATTTCTCTTCCCCCTCCTCGACCCATGTTCCGTCATTGAAGTGGCATTGCACTAATTCAGGGGTGAAATTGATGGGAATGTAACGCTCGGCTCGGACCATTTCCGAGATGTTTAGCTTGTATTAGAGGGAAAAGAAAGAAACAAAATTTCTGCTGACGCATAATTTTTTTATTTTTTTTAAAAAAAAAAAAATCTGGTGTGACTGGCGCACAGCACACAACTTTCTCTTACCTTCGGTAATCGAAAGTTGTGTTCTGTGCTTGTCACCCCAGATTTTTTGTGTCGACATATATTTAGTTCCCGACAGTACGGAATATTTGAATTCAGATGTAAAATTTATAAGTATGGGAAAATATTTATATTTTGTTACCATGGCAACCATTTCTCCTATCTTCTCTATGGAGTACAAGAAGTAAAGTGGTCTTCAGAAGATTTTAATCGCAAAATGAGAATATACATTTTAAAGAGCAACTAAAAAATAATTGATTTTGAATTAAAAAAAAAATCGTTGGAGCGAATTTTGAGAAAATCGAAAAAAACTGAAAAAGTCACAGTACAGGTCCAGTGCGGTGGGGTGGGTTTGGAAGACAGGCGGCGGGGCGGAGGAGGGGGGGGTGCCTAGCAAACAAAAATTTTACCCTTTTTTCCTCTCTTTTTAAAAAGCTCAGGGGTAAAGTGGGGTTTAAAAAAATTTGAAGGAAAAAGAATATACATTTGAAAGAGCATCTAAAAAAAATTGGTTTTTGGAATTTAATTAAAAATGGTAGGGGGAATTTGGAAAAAGAAAAAAAAAAACAGAAAAAGTACATCAGTAAAGTACTAGTACTCTTTGGCCGATTTTGATTAAAAGCTTATTTTTCCGGTCCCGGGGGTGTTTAACTTAAATATAAAATTTCATCCTCCTAGCTCAATTCCTTCATGCTTAAAATTGAACACAACACACACACACACACAACACACACACACACACCCACCCACACACACACACACACCCCACACACACACAGACAGACCATGTCGCGAAAACCACTTTTTTGGATTCAGGGGACCTCAAAACGTGAAGATCCATCAAAATCTCGACATCGAATTTTTGACATGAATCCAATACTTTCTCTATATATATATATTACATATATACATAGGTAAGAGAAAGTAAAAAAAAACCAATACTTTCTCTCTCTATATATATTAACATATATATAGAGGTAAGAAAAGTAAAAAAAATAGGCGTTTCATTTAGGCGGCTTATATACACGTAACTTCAAACTTGACAAGCATGCATGTGCGATCTTTTTTGCACAAATTCCCTTCGGCACTACATGGCACTAGCATGCCGAAAATTAACCTGAAAATGTCAAACTCGGAAGGTTGGTTATTTATTCGAATATAAAGAGAAATACTCACATCTCCTTACAGCCCTCCTATCCTCCAAAGAAGTTCTTGGGCGAAATCATGATGTTTATGGCTGATTGTAGAGTTTGATTGATGCAAGATGATTTTTAAAGATTCATTAACATATTGAGGATCGATGATAAATTTACCCCATTCTTATATTGCTATCAAGTTTACCAGAACGAAGCAATAGGTAGAGTCTATTCACGAGAATTTAAATATTCATTTTTATTTCTAAACAAGTTCATTGATGTTTGATATTTGAATATAATTTTCTTAATTATTTCACTTTATTAGAGGGAATAATAAGGCGACATGATATAGTGAAAATTGAGCGGGCAACATTATTTTTTGTTTGTTTATTCTTTTTGATGTCCACCTAAAAAAAAAAAAAAAAAAAAATTTAAAGCAAAGAAATTAGCGTGATTAAAAAAAAATTAATAGGCCTACTTGAGATTTGATATTTTATTTTATTTATCAAAATTAAAATGTATTTGTTATTTGAGTTGACGTTTTAGATCCGATTTATCAAAGTCACTGTTTTCTTGTTATGCTTTTCTATTTATTTAACTTGAAATTTTCATGCCACCAGGGCATTAAGAATGATGAGAAATAATATTTCTAAATTTTTATAATGATGTCCTTATTTAAAAAAGAAAATAATATTTTTCTTATATCTTTGAGTAATTATTTTGAATGGATTTAATTAAATATTTACGTACTGAAGGTGCTTGGTTGCATTAGAAGAACATGATGCAACCCCCACTCCCAACCACCCATCACAAGACAAAGGGAGAAAATTATAAATATTAAATAAATATTATTATTAGTAGTAGTAGGTGAAAGTATTGAGAGGTGAAAAAATGAAATATATAATATATATAACGAATTCTGGCTGTTATACAATTAGATTAATGAT
>JAKCPI010003639.1:0-65163 GCA_023213315.1 Euborellia annulipes | reverse complement strand
ACCATTTGAGAAAGAACAAATTCAAAGTGCTCAATTAGCAGCAGCAGGAAGCCGCTGCAAATGTAAGACATGAAAAAACTGTTTTAGATGTTTATCCTCAAGATAAAAACTCTACTCCGTTATAATTCGAACACTACTCTTTATTCATGAGTAAAGAGTAGTGTCTTCCTTAATTTATCATTGTCTTCTTCTTTTTATTTTTCTAAAAATCAGTCCTCTTGACATTATTGTTTCTAAATTTGAAAGCCTTCCTTATACATTCCTTTATTACTTGATGACTTGTCTATTATAATGATGCTGATTTTATGTGATGGAAGAAAGTCTCTTGAGTATCATTGTTGCGTTAGATGCAAAAAGCCAATATGACGCTTTAAAAATTGTTGAACAACTTGATCCTACTTTATGCCGTGTAAAAGTGGGTAAAGAGCTTTTACTCATGAAGGTCCATCTGTTGTAAAAAAACTTCAAGAACAAAATTTTGAGGTTTTTCTTGATCTCAAATTTCATGATATTCCAAATACTACTGCTCAGGCTGTTTGTGCAGCAGCTGACTTAGGGGTGTGGATGGTAAATGTCCATGCTTCAGGTGGTCGTAAAATGATGGAAACTTGTGTAGAGCGTTTAAAAGCAGGTAACTATCAAACTCAGTTAATTGCGGTCACAGTGCTGACCTCAATGGGACGTGAAGATTTAAAAGATATTGGTTTGGATGTTGAACCAGTAGAGCATGTAAAGCACTTAGCTAAACTCACTAAAGAAAGTGGCTTGGATGGTGTGGTTTGTTCTGCACAAGAAGCTAAAATTCTTCGCGAGTTGATTGGACAAGACTTCTCATTGGTGACGCCTGGCATTCGTCCAGAAGGAACAAATGCGGACGACCAAAAACGTATTGTAACTCCGAAGCAAGCTATGCTTGATGGTTCTACACATTTGGTAATTGGTCGACCGATTACTAAAGCAGAAGATCCAACAGCAATGTTGAAGTCTATTCTTGCTTCAATTGCTTAAAAATTTAGGAATAAGCTAATTAATAGCGGGGCGAGTAGGCTTAATAATAAGCCGCTCATCATGGCATGTGGTACATAATGTGTACCGCATGACTGTTTCACCATTGCTAATGTAACATCCATTGAAGTCGCGCCAGCACTTGAGATAGCGGGGCGTGGAAAACGCCATCCCATTGTATACATTAAAAATATAGCAACGATTTCTCTAAATAAATCAGTTAATAACGCGATGCCACCCAGTTCTGCCGAGTGTAACTGCGTAAATAAAATGCCTGACATTGAGTACCAGCCATAACCTTGTGCTAATGCTAATGTTTCGTTCAGTGCAAAATGCTTGTTAAGCAAAAAGTAGTTGAAGAAGCCGGCGATACATGAACCTATAAAAGCAGCTAAGGGTACAATTAAAATTTTCCAGCTTAACCACGTACGATTAAAGTGAGTAAAGGCAAGTTCAATGCCAATTAAGAAAATAAACAGTAATAATAAATACCAACTATTAAATGCAATATGTGAGTTGAATTGAGTGACAATAGCTCCTAATAAAACCCCGATGCCTAAGGAAAGAAATGCTTTTGCAATATTCTTTAAAGCATTTACAAAAAGTTGAAGTGAGATTTTTCCTTTTACACTTTGTTTATCAAAAATTGTATAAGCCAATAAACATGTAAAAAAAAGAGCCAAAAGATGTGGTAAGTGCAATGATTATAGCTGGTGGAAGTATGGCAGAAGGATTTTCAATTTGATCAAGTGCCAGTGTTAACTCTAAAGCCACACTTGCTAAGAGAATATAAGAAAAATAGGGTAGTATTTTAAAAATAAACTGTCGGATATTTAGAGATAGTTTAGGTGCTAGAAAATAGCCGGAAGCAAGTGCTAAAAAAATTTGAATGATGAGATAAAAAGATTGCATATAATAATAGGTGGATTGTTTTTAACCCACCTATTATGTCTCGAACATTTTAAGCTGCATAGCTCTGTGAGCTTTTATTTAAGAGTAAGTAATCTTTAGGATTAACTTTGCGTGTTTCTAACCAGTACTTCCATGTATAGGTTGGCCAGAGCGAAAAGTTTTTCCCATCGGCAGATTGATACCAACTACTACAACCTCCAGCTTGCCATACAGTCCCCTGAAGCTGAGTTTGAACCCGCTTGTTAAAAGCATCTTGGACTTCTGGTTTGATCTCAATTGCTTTTTCACCAGACTTTTCTACAAGTTGAATCAGTTGTAAAATGTAATTTACTTGAGATTCAATCATAAAAATAACTGAATTATGACCTAATACTGTATTAGGGCCGACTAATTGAAATAGGTTAGGGAAGTTTTTAGTCATAATGCCATAATAACTTTCTGCACCATCTTTCCATGCCTGTTTTAACTCGAGTTGATTGCGTCCAATACAAGTGAAATGTTTTAAGTAAATACGTGGGTCAGTAATAAAACCTGTGCCGTAAATTAAACAGTCAATAGGCCGTTCTTTACCATCTTTAGTAATAATACTGTTTTCTTTAATTTCTTGAATGCTATCCGTTATTAGCTCAACATTTTTACGGTTAAATGTAGGGAAGTATTTATTTGAAATAAGAATACGTTTACATCCCATCACAAAGTCCGGGGTGAGTTTCTTGGCCACTTCTTTGTCTTTCACTTGGAAGCGGATGAAAGCTTCTGCCAACTTTTGGCCATATTTCATAATTTGAGGTTGAACAATCGGAACAACGCGTGACTCATTACTCCAATAAAGACGACTACGATGAATTTGGCGATAAAGATTAGAAGATTTGAATAATGCTTTACTCAAACCTGAGTATTTGCGTTCATCTCGTGGTATTACCCATGCTGCCGTTCTTTGAAATACATAGAGCTGCTTAACACCTCCAGCTATTTCTGGAATATATTGGATTGCGCTACCGCCTGTACCAATAGATGCAACTGATTTATCATTCAAATTATAGTCATGTTCCCATTGTGATGAATGGAAAACTTTCCCTTTGAATTTTTCGATGCCTTGAATATGGGGAATTTGCGGAATGTGTAAAGGACCAGAAGCAAAAACTACAAATTGAGCTTCGATCGAAGGTTGATTTTTAAAATCTAGAGTCCACACGTGACGTGCTTCATCATATTGGACATGAGTTACATCATGGTTAAACTTACAGTAATCTTTAATCTTATATTTTTTTGTAATATCTTGAATATATTGAAAAATCTCTGGTGCTTCAGCGTAACGTTTTGACCAGTCAGTTTTGGGTGCAAAAGAGAGGGAGTACATATGAGATTGAACATCACATGCCGCACCGGGATAGCGATTTTCTCTCCAAGTTCCACCAACATCATTTGATTTTTCTAAAATAATAAAGTCTTGCTGTTGATTTTGCAGTAAACGGATTGCCATTGCTAGGCCACCAAATCCAGCACCAATAATAGCGATTTTAGTTTTTGAATAGTATCTTGCTTTGCGTTTAGCATTGGAAACCCTGCATAAGCTGAAAAGAGGATTGCATGCAAGACTAACGTTTTTTGATCAGTTTAAACATGATTGTAACGACGTGAAAATTGATAGATTCGGCAATTAATTTTCTTTCATCTTTATAGTAAAACATTTGAGTCTAGGGAAATTGATAGAAGAATGAAACGGTCGATACTTGGTTTAATGTATTTAATTCAAGGAATGCGCAATGCAGGCATTGATGTCGACTCACGTTTGGCTGGTATAGGAATTAAGGTTGATGCTTTAGATCCGAGTTCCACAATTCATGATCGCTTAGAATGGGATATTCAACAAATTATTAGTGAAAATGTAGAGCCTGAAAAGGGCCTATTTATTGGGCAGCACTATGCTTTAGCGGGTTACGGACCATTGCTTATGTTGCTTGTAACAAGTAATGATGTTCAAACTGCATTAAATAAAGGAATAAAATATCAAAGACTTACTCATTTATTTGGTGCTTTAGGTCTATATGAGACTGATGAGCGTACAATTTTAAGTTATTTGCCTGTTGATTTGAAAACTCAAGTGGGACAGTTACGGGCGCAATGTGAAGTTTCAGGTACTTATAAATTTATTCAAGATATTTATACGATGATGGGATTACAAATGCCCGCTATGCGTATAGAACTCCCATTTGAAAAACCAACTGACTCAGATACTTTATCTCGCTATTTTGCATATTATGGCGATGATGTGCACTTTAATGGTAAATATGCAGCATTTAGCCTAAGCAAGGACGTGCTTGAAATCAAAATCCCTTCAGCGGATATCATTACACATCGTATTTATGAATCAAAATGTATTACAGAAATAACAAGATTAAATCAACAAGATCACCAAACTCCACATATCATACAATGTGTGCAAGATTATCTTGAATTGCAGCAAGGAATTATCCCGAGCATGGCGGAAACTGCTTTTGCATTGAAAATGCCTGAAAGGACATTAAGGCATCAATTGCAACAGTTAAATACGAGTTATAAGCAAATTCGTGAACAAATTATCAAGAATAAGGCATTAAAGCTTATGGAATATAGGGAATACTCAATAGAAGTTATTGCTGAATTGCTCGGTTATTCTGAACCAGCAGCATTTAATCATGCATTTAAACGATGGTTTGGACAAAGTCCTCGACAATATGGCAAAGAGTCATCGTCGTAATTCTTGATGCTAAAAGCTAATGTGGTTGAACAAAATGTTCGCTATACTCCTATCAGTTAAAATTGAAATAAAACGATATGTTAAATTTAAAATCTTCTCATAGTACCGCATTCTCACCTTCTTCCCCAGCAGAACGCTATGCTGAGGCTTTAGCTTCAGGCCAGTTTATGGCAGATGATGCGCAAGCACAGGCAGTGCAAGAATTAGATCGCGTATGGAAAGAACTTTTAAACCGTTATAAAGCCTCTAAAAAAGCTTTCCGTCGTTTTCGCCGCCAAACTTCACCTAAAGGTGTCTATATGTGGGGTGGAGTAGGTCGTGGAAAAACTTGGCTGATGGATCAATTTTATGAGTCAGTGCCATTTCGCCGTAAAACACGTATGCATTTTCATCATTTCATGCAACATGTTCATAAAGAGTTAAATAAGCTTTCAGGCCAACGTAATCCACTTGAAATCGTAGCTGACCAAATTTATAAAGATGCAGTCGTTATTTGTTTTGATGAGTTCTTTGTGTCAAATGTAACGGATGCAATGATTTTAAGTGATTTATTTCAAAAATTATTTGTTCGTGGTGTGACATTAATTGCAACATCAAATATTGCACCAGACGGTTTATATAAAAACGGTATTCACCGTGATCGCTTTTTACCAACAATTGAAATGGTTAAAAAGAATTGCGCTGTTTTAAATGTAGATGCAGGCGTAGATTATCGTTTACGTGTATTAAAGCAAGCTCAATTATTTAAATCACCATTAAGTAATGAAGTCCAAAAACTGGATGTCAGAACGTTTTAGTGCATTAACTCATACACAAGCTCATTCTCAAGAGCCTATTGTAATCAATAATCGTATTGTTGAGACGC
This sequence comes from Euborellia annulipes, assembly GCA_023213315.1. Classification (NCBI taxonomy): domain Eukaryota; kingdom Metazoa; phylum Arthropoda; class Insecta; order Dermaptera; family Anisolabididae; genus Euborellia; species Euborellia annulipes. The sequence goes on along the minus strand of JAKCPI010003639.1, from coordinate 59,641 downwards.
TAGGACATACAGAAGATGTGTTGTGGTGTGAGTTTTCTGAACTTTGTTTTAAACCGCGTAGCCCAGCAGATTTTATTGAAATTGCAAATATCTATAATACAGTTCTGGTGAGTAATGTTCCTCATTTAACAGATTTCTTGTCTGAAGGTACACGTCGTTTTATTTATCTAGTCGATGAGTTTTATGACCGTGGCGTAAAATTACTTTTAACTTCTCAAGATAGTATTATTGATATTTATCAAGGCGAAAAGTTAGCATTTGAAATTGAGCGTACTCGTTCACGTTTGTTAGAAATGCAATCGGATGAATATTTACATTCTGAACATCGCCATATTGATGAAGCTAAAAACGCATAAAAAATAGATATGAAAAGCGCTCTATATAGGGCGCTTTTTTTACAACAAAAATAGATAAATTTCGTTAAATAGTGCTTTTTCATGCTGCAAAGTTTGATATAACTAAATACGCTTTAGAAAAATAAGATAGTGGAATTTTTTGTCTGTTAACAAAAAAGTCTAGTTTCAGTATCTTTAAATATTGAATAAATTGTTGGGAATCCTAGTTAGAATTTTAATATTTCCTATATAGAAAAATTTATCTTTGTCAATAGTTTTACAAGGGAAAATGCTTACTATTTAGGAATGTGATATTAGTATTCAGCTTAATTTAAATCGGTATACTAGGATTCTCTTGGTATAAAAAGTAGCAACTTCAGGAAAGACAATGACTGCACGTATTCAAAAAGGCAAGTTAGCGATTGCTAAAGAACTTTACGATTTTATCGAAAATGAAGCTTTACCAGGTTCTGGTTTAGATAGTGAAACTTACTGGAAGAACTTTGAGCAAGTTGTTGTCGATCTTAGCCCAAAAAATAAAGCACTATTGGCTAAGCGTGATGAATTACAAGCAAAAATTGATGAATGGCACCGTAACAACAAATTTGAATTAGGTGCTTATAAAGCGTTCTTAACTGAAATTGGTTATTTATTGCCAGAAGTTGAAGACTTTCAAATTACAACTGAAAATGTTGATGAAGAAATTGCATTATTGGCAGGGCCGCAGTTAGTTGTGCCTGTGCGTAATGCACGTTATTGCTTAAATGCAGCAAATGCTCGTTGGGGCTCTTTATATGATGCACTTTACGGCTTCGATGTAATTTCTGAAGAAGGCGGAGCTGAAAAAGGTAAAGGATATAATCCTGTACGTGGTGCAAAAGTTATCGAGTTTGCTAAAAATTTCTTAAATGAAGTTTTTCCACTTGCAGAAGGTTCACATGCAGATGCGACAAAATATGCGATTGAGCAAAATAAACTTGTTGTGACTTTGAAAGATGGTTCAAAAACAGGTTTAGCTCATGAAGCTCAGTTCGTTGGCTTTAACGGTGAAGATGCGAACCCTACAGAAGTTGTACTTCTAAGTAATGGCCTTCATGTCATTATCGAAATTGATGCCTCTAGCCCAATTGGCCAAACTGATTTAGCTGGTGTTAAAGACCTAACATTTGAAGCAGCTGTAACGACCATTCAGGATTTAGAAGATTCTGTTGCTGCGGTAGATGCTGAAGAAAAAGTTGAAGGTTACCGTAACTGGTTAGGTTTAATGAAGGGTACGCTTCAAGAGTCTATCGAGAAAAATGGTAAAACGATTGTTCGTGATTTAAATAAAGACCGCGAAATTAAAAACTTAATTGGTGGCACAACAAAACTTCATGGTCGTTCACTTATGTTACTTCGTAACGTAGGTCATTTAATGACTAACCCAGCTATTTTGGTAGATGGTGAAGAAATTTTCGAAGGAATTATGGATGCATTGGTAACACCATTGTTGTCAGTTGCGGACATTCGTAGTGAAAACGAAAATAAGAACTCGCGTAAAGGTTCTATGTATATTGTTAAACCAAAAATGCATGGTCCAGAAGAAGTTGCGTTTGCTGTAGAGTTATTTGAACGTGCTGAGCAAGCGTTAGGATTACCAGCGAAGTCATTAAAAATCGGTATTATGGATGAAGAACGCCGTACATCTGTAAACTTGAAAAACTGTATTGCTGCTGCAAAAGACCGTACGATCTTCATTAATACTGGTTTCATGGACCGTACAGGCGATGAAATTCATACGTCAATGGAAGCTGCACCAGTTGTTCGTAAAGAAGCTGTAAAAACACAAAAATGGATTGCTGCTTACGAAAACCGTAACGTTGCGATTGGTTTGAAGTGTGGTTTACAAGGTAAAGCACAAATTGGTAAAGGCATGTGGCCAAAACCGGATAGCATGAAAGATATGTTGGCAACTAAGGCTGCACATCCAAATGCGGGTGCATCATGTGCTTGGGTTCCATCTCCAGCTGGTGCAGTACTTCATGCAATGCATTACCATCAAGTGAATGTAAAAGCACGTCAAGATCAGTTAAAAGCTGAAGAGATGTTGTCATTAGATGACTTGTTGACGCCGCCGTTTGCGCCTGAGACAAATTGGTCAGCAGAAGAGATTAACAATGAACTTGAAAATAACTGCCAAGGTATTTTAGGTTATGTTGTGCGTTGGGTTGATTTAGGCGTAGGCTGTTCAAAAGTTCCAGACATTAATAACGTCGGCCTAATGGAAGATCGTGCAACATTACGTATTTCTTCTCAACACGTTGCGAACTGGTTACGTCACGGTATTGTGACTCGTGAGCAAGTTGAAGAAGTGCTTAAACGCATGGCAAAAATTGTTGATGAGCAAAACGCAAATGACTTATTGTATACGCCAATGGCAGCTAACTTTGAAACCAATATTGCTTTCCAAGCAGCTTCTGACCTGATCTTTAAAGGTTGCGAACAGCCTTCTGGTTATACTGAGCCGTTACTACACGCTGCTCGTTTAAAGTTAAAAGGTTATACAGGTGACTAATTTTAACCTGTCATAAAAAAGCCTCTTCGGAGGCTTTTTTATTTGAAAGAATAAATCAAATTTATGACTTAATTATTACTCACTATACCAATTTTAGTGACACCTAAACGCTGTGCTGTAGCCATGACCATTGCTATGTTTTTATATTCAGCCATTTGGTCGGGTTTGAGTTTGATCTGGTCTTGATCTTTTTTGGCAACAACACCTTGAAATAAAGTCTTTAGTGCGGTGCGGTCAGAAACCTGTTGGTTATTCCAAAATACTTTGCCTGCAGCATCAATTCGCACATCAATCACTTCAGGTGGCTTTTCATTTGTTGGTGGCGGTGTGCCATTTGGCAAATTAATATTAATCGCGTTGTTTGGCGCAGGTATGGTAATAATAAACATAATAATGAGTACCAGCATGACATCAATAAGAGGTGTCATGTTGACTTCTAACATCACGTCATCATCATTATTTGAACCGACATTCATACCCATGAAATTCTCCTTAAGTTAATTACGGGGAGGCTGGAGGGGTAGTAACAAAGGCAATTTTGCCAATACCAGCTTGTTTAGTGGTGCTAATGACCTGATCTATTGCCTCAAAATGAGTAAGTTGATCTCCACGAATATGAACTTCTGGCTGAGGCCTTTTTTGTGCAACTACTTGAAGCTTTGATAGCAATATTTCTTTATTAGGCACATAGCTTTCATTCCAGAAAATATCTCCTTTCTTGTTTACTGAAAGTTGAATATTTTCAGGCGTGGTTGCATACGGAGTATTTTTTTCTTCTGGTAGTTTCACCGGAACCGTATGTGTGACTACCGGTATCGTAATAAGAAAAATAATAAGTAAAACCAACATGACATCAACGAGAGGCGTCGTGTTAATTGCGCCAATCATTTCATCATCATCTTCAGAGCCAACACTCATACCCATAATGTTTGCTCCTGATTATTTAATGCTACGGTTAACTGAATTATTGGTATTAATTTCTCCGCTTAATAAAACCGCATGCAAATCTGAACCAAACGAACGGACATTTTCCATAACTGCTTTATTACGGCGAGTTAGCCAGTTGTAACCAAGTACAGCGGGTACTGCGACTGCGAGGCCAATCGCTGTCATAATGAGAGCTTCACCGACTGGGCCAGCAACTTTATCAATAGATGCCTGACCTGAAATGCCAATTGCAGTTAATGCATGATAAATTCCCCAAACCGTACCAAAAAGACCAACAAATGGTGCGGTCGAACCCACAGTTGCCAAAAAGGCTAAACCACCGCCTAAGTGATTTTGTATTTTTTCAATTGCACGTTGAATTGATATGCTCACCCATGTATTAAAATCAATTCGCTCAAGTAAAGAGCCGCCGTGTGATTTGGTTGAGTTAATGCCTTTTTCTGCAATAAAGCGATATGCACTACTTTGTTCTAAATTGTCGGCTGCATTATCTAGTGAAGTTGCTTCCCAAAAACTTTTCTCTGCCTCTTTACCTTGGCGTTTTACTTTTGCTTGCTGTAAAAATTTCGAGACAATGATGTACCAAGTACCAATCGACATCAGCACTAATATAAATAAAGTGGATTTAGCAACTAAATCTCCCTCACGCCAAAGCGCTTCTAGGCCATAAGGATTTTTAACAGTTTCGCTAGTGGCTGGTTTCGGTGGTGGAGTAGGAGTTGTCGCATTTGAAGTTGTCTCAGTGGTTGCTGTTGCAACGGGAGTATTAGTCTCTTCTGCAAAAACCGAGCTTAATGGAAGTAAAGAGCAAGCTGCGATTAGACTTGCCGAAGCGAAACGTACTAACGGTTGAGTTGATTTTTTCATCATATTATCTCCAATATTTTTAATTTCTTGCTAATTCAATTATTTATTCAATTACAAATGGATATTCAAGTTCATACCAGTCTTGCTGAGGCACGCCATCTTTCATTGCTGGTTTGAAGGTACATAAGCTGTAGGCTTTCGTTGCCGCCTTATCAAGAATCCTACTACCACTCGATTTTTTTTACCTTCGCTTCTATAACCTTGCCATTGGTATCAACTAAAACTCGAATGCGCACTGTACCTTGTTCACCACTCATTTCTGCTTCACGTGGATATTCTGGTTTTTCACAACCAGCAGAACCTTCCGAAACGCCGCGAGTTACACCCGCAGGTTTTGGTGCTGGTGTTGCAGTAGCTACTGGAGCAGGTGCTGCAACTGGGCTAGGTGATGGAGTGTTAGGCGCGGCAGGAGCTGGGGTAGCAACTTTAGTCGGTTGAGCGACTGGAGTCGTTTTTTGTACAGGTGTCACTTTTTCAACCTGTTTCACTGGCTCAGGTACTTTGGCTACCTTTTCTACCATTTTAGGTGGCTCAGGCGGTTTTTCCTTAGGCTTGGGCTCCTCTGGTTTTGGAGGAGGTGGAGGCTTAATATCCTGAATAATTTGTAATTCCACAGGCTTTTCTGCTGGTTTTTGAATATTGTTTGCTAAACCTGACATCAGAATATAGGCAACAAGAAGATGCAGAAAAAGTACTGCAGCAATACCAATAAGGCGCTTTGCAGATTTATTTTCTATGTCTGTAAAAGTCATGCCCATAGTTACTCCTGAAACTGTAGACAAACAATTTTATAAATGACTGTTTGGCTAAGAATGGGTATTTGTTCTGCAAACTAACTTTTGAGAGTTATATTTGCAGAACAACCATTTAGAACTTATAGGTACCTCGGACAAAGTACGTACGTCCTAAAGGATCTGCATAACGTGGGTCATATCCCATTTGGAAGTTGTCACCGACATTTGAAGCAGGAGGAGCTTCATCAAACATATTTTTAATACCTGCGGTGACTTCTAGATTTTTAAAGCCTTTGTAAGTACCTGAAATATTATAGGTTGTATAGTCGCTCACTTTGTGATTTCGATAGCCTGCTTTAACAGAAGAACTTGAATTTTGATCTTGATAACCGCGAGAGAAGTTTTGTTGGAGGTTTAAAGCCCAGTTTTCATAATTCCAATTTAGGTTTGCAGTATGTTTCCAGCGAAGAATAATAGCTTGGTAGTCTAGACCACTATAAGTGCCGGCAACACTTTTCCAGTCCCCATCTGGTTCGGCTTGATATTTGTAGTCTGTTATATATGTACCATCAATGTTGAAACCGAATCGACCTGTAGCAGTCATTGGAGAAACCCAACTTAAGCCGACATCAAAACCTGAGGTTTTAATTCCACCTAAATTTTGTTGTGTTGTAATAATATAATCTAATGAGCCATCCGGATTACGTACAAATTTGTCTGCATATTTCACTGGATCGTCAAAAATAGCAGTTTCTGAAAGTGTAGCAATTTGCTTGTCTACTTCGATATTGAAGTAATCAAGAGTGAAAGCTAAATTTTTAATTGGTTCAAATACTAAGCCTGCAGTAAAAGACTTTGATTCTTCCGGATCTAGAGTTTTATTACCTCCATTTTGTCTATCAAATTGCATATTACAATCACGTTCTCTTACACCACCTGGTTTTAAGACATCCCCTGGGCAGAGTACGGGATCATAATAGTATCCACCAGTATTGGTTACTGAATTTGGTCCATTCACTTCCCAAAGTGTTGGAGCTCTGAAGCCAGTACTATAAGTTGTACGGAACATTAACTGTTTAATAGGTTCCCAACGAAGTGCAAATTTTGGATTAAACGTATCACCAAAATCATTGTAGTCATCATAACGAGCAGCAATTTGAGCTTCTAAAGTTTTATGAAGAGGAATGTGAAATTCGGTAAATACCGATTTAATATTACGATCGCCAGTATTTACTGGCTCATCCGGATCGATGCCTGCACTAGGCGCGACTCGGGCAACATCAGTAACGACTTTTGAAGTCCAATCTTCATAACGATAGCTTGCTCCAATTGCAAAACCAACGTCTCCAGCTGGTAATTTAAATATAGGTCGACTTGCAGTGAAATCGACAGTAGTTGTATCTAGGTTAGCTTTTAAGTATTTACCTTCAACACCTAACTGATTCCATACATTGGCATCTTCAGGGTTTTGCGGCCCGAACGGGTTTAATGTGCCATTGTTTAAAGCTTCTTGTGTTTTGTCAAAATTTAAATAGCCGCTTACGACAGCATCAGATGCACTGCTATGCGCATAGGTAACGCCTGAATTAATATCCCAACCATGAGTTTCACCTTCAATACCGGCAAATAATCTATGTGACTGGTTAATACTATTACTTACACGATTACCAGACTGTGAACGTAGATATAGAGGGATAGTTCCAGTAGCGCCAGCAAGAGCGGGGGTTATGCCATTTCCTGGATAATATTTACTGCTAGGGTCAAGTGTTAAATCAAAAAATACATCTGGCGCAACGGAAGTAGTGACTTCACTTCTTGCATATAAATATTCTGCAATCGCATTAAAGTTATCGTTCAGTTTAAAAGTAGCTCGGCCCATTGCTGAAATATCTTCTGTCTTTGGAACAATTCCAATCACAGCTTGGCTGTTATATAGACAAGTTTTTCCATCCTTACTCGTCTTAACAAGTGGATTATCACCGCAACCTGTAGATACATATGGGTTACTCAAGCCCGGAACATTGGCGGGAAATGAGCCACTACTGGCTTTTTCTATACCTAATTCGGGTAATATCCCTCCACGCCGACTGACTTTACGGTCTTTGGCCATAACATCATCGCCTTTTCGATAGTCGACAACACCAAAAACGTTATAGCCATTTTCATCTAAATCACCGAAGCCGCCAAAGATGCTGTAATCTTGCTGTTCTCCGCCTTTTTCTTCTGGTTTTTGATAACCTGCGGTTAGATTAAGGCCCGTAAACTGTTTTTTAGTAATAAAGTTAATTACCCCACCAATTGCATCTGTTCCATAAATGGAAGAAGCACCATCACGTAAAACCTCAATGCGGTCTAACATTGCGAGTGGAATAATATTTAAGTTTGTGACGCCGCTATCATATGCATTTGCAGCCAACCGACGACCATTCAGTAAAATAAGTGTTTTATTGGCACCTAAGGCTCTAAGGTTCGCTGCTGAACCTGCCGTCCTACTTGCACCAACATTACTTGCAGTCACAAAGTTCGATTGGTTTGCACTAATTTTTGCTAAAGCCTCTTCAGTTGTGGTTACCCCTTGTTTTAAGATTTCATCAACTTTTACAACAGTAATGGGTGAAGCACTTTGAGCTGCAACCCCTTAATTGAAGAACCTGTCACAGCAACTTTTACAACTTTGACAGGTTTATCATCATTGCTTGATTGTTCTGTTTCTGCTGCTTGTGCCAGGGTAAGACACATCATGCTTAAACTAAGGGTGCTTAATTTAAGAATTGTTTTGCCAATCTTGGGGGTTACCTGAGATCGAACATTGTATTTTTTTTTCATCGTGGATTTGATCCCTTTTTGTTGTAGTTAGCGATATTGCTGAAAAGTGTTTAAGCAAAGCAAGTGCCAACTATATATTTTTCTTTTTTTAGCTTATGCAAAATGTTGATAAATATTGATTTTATTATGGTTGTGATGAGGATTTAGAGTTTTATCTTTGTTTAAAAAGTTTTCCATTTGGTAAGTTTTTCTATGTTGGCTAAAAGTTCCAAAATTATTTGTATAAAAAATAATCATTATTGGATTGTTCATGTATTTATTTTTTACTTTTGTATCTTTTTAGAACTTTTTAAAATGTAATTGTATAATGTAACATTTCTTTTGAGTTTTACTTTTTATAGATAAATCAGCTGTATATGTGGAGATTTTCTATTTAAACTATAAAAAAATTTTGAGCTAAAATGAAACAATTATGACTTTTAATTGTGCATTATAGGTTAATAATGGATAAGTTATATAAATATAATATTTGGCAAAAACTTACTTTTGTTTATATATTCCAATCAGCTTTAAGTGCCTAATAAAGATGTAAATTTTAAATATTTTTATATAGGTTATTCTTGATCATAAAATATGGCATGAAATTCGCTTTATATTAGATAGTTACAGCTTTCTAATTTTATTGTTAGATTTTTCCATTTGATCAAATAAAAGATTGAATAAAACATTTAATAATTTACAAAGAAGAAAGTAGTCCGTTGAGAAAGAACTTTTCTTATGCGGATTTAGATGTTACTCAAAAGGATAATATCTTTAAAATATTAATTAAGTAGGTAGGAACTTGAAATTAAAAATTTTTAAGCTCGCCATTTTAAGTCTGGCTATTACATCAGTTTCTTGTGCTTTCGCCCAAACGCCTGCACAACCAAACAAAATATTACATGTTGCATATGAAGCACCTGATGATGGTTTTGACATGGTTAAAACCACCAATTTTTATAGTGGCAGTATTGCAGAAGCCATTTTCGAGCCTTTACTTAAATATGATTATTTAGCTCGTCCTGTGCAGTTAGTTCCTTATACGGCTGAAAGTCTGCCTCAGGTTGAACAAGACGGTAAAGTTTATACATTTAAAATTAAGCCAGGTATTTATTTCACCAATGACCCTGCTTTTAAAGGTAAACGTCGCGAGCTTGTGGCAGAAGATTATGTTTATGCAATTAAACGCATTTTAGATCCTGAAAATAGGGCACCTTCTGTTTCATTCATTGATGGGAAATTGTTAGGTGCCGATGCGGTTGTAGCTAAGGCAAAGAAAACTGGAAAATTTGATTATGCTGTACCCATTGCAGGAGTGAAAGCGCTTGATCGATATACTCTACAACTTACTTTAACTCGGCAAGACTTTAATTTTCCTTATATTCTTGCCTATATTACATTTGGTGGTGTTGCTAAAGAGGTTGTCGATTATTATGGTGACCGTATCGGCATGCATCCAGTAGGTACTGGACCTTACATGTTAAGCAAATATGTACCAAGAAGTAAGGTCGAGCTGGTCGCCAATCCTGATTATCGGGGTTTCGAGTGGAATTTTAAGTCAACAGGAACGCCGTGGGATAACCAGCTTGTTAAAGAAATGAGCGGTAAGAAAATGCCGCAAATTGGTAAAGTTGTGGTGAGTATTATTGAAGAGCAACAGTCACGATGGTTAGCTTTTCAGTCTGGTCAATTGGATTTTGATAGACTTACTGCGGATGCAGTTCCTCAAGCTTTAGATAAGGGACAACTTAAAGCATCTTTTCAAAAAAAAGGAATTAAGCATTTCCCTAATAAAGAACCTGAAATTACCTATACGATGATGAACATGCGTGATCCGGTGATTGGTGGTTTTAGCCCAGACAAGATCGCTCTTCGTCGAGCAATTACTTTGGCATATGATCAAAAAGAAAGTATAAGACAGGCTTACAAAGGTCAAGCTGTTAGAGCAGAAATGTTTATACCTGAAGGTGTAAATGGCTATAACCCGAAGTACAGGAGTAGCGTAGGATACAATCCGCTATTAGCCAATAAACTACTTGATCATTATGGTTATAAAAAAGGGGCTGATGGCTACCGGAACTTGCCAAACGGGAAACCTTTGGTTTTAAAAATTAATAATGAAAATAGCTCAGCATCGGTTATTCATTCTGAACTCTGGAAAAAAAATCTGGATGCCATTGGCATTCGCGCTGACTTCAAGGTGAGTAATTTTGCGGATAATTTAAAAGCTGCAACTCAATGTAAATATATGATTTGGAGTGGAGCATGGATTGCTGACTATCCTGAAGGAGACAATTTTGCACAATTACTTTATGGTCCAAACGCGGGGCAAGGAAACCATGCTTGTTACCAGTCTAAAACTTATGACGCTCTTTATAAACAAGTCACTCATTTGCCACCCCAACAACGTCTACCATATTATGAAAAGCTTAACCGCCAGATTGAAGCTGACAATCCGTGGATTATTCATGTAACTCGACTTCGTAACTGGTTGGTACAGCCGCAAGTTCAGGGATTTAAACCCCACCCAATGATGAATACAAACTGGCAATATCTTGATATTACCCCTGTTAAAAAATAATTTTAGATAAAGATAAATATGACTGAAAATTTAATAAAACAGCTCAAGCATTGTGGTGTCGGTTTGTTATTTGCCAGCATGGCATTAACGGGATCTACAAGTATTTTTGCGAAAAGCCCCGCCGATCCAAATAAAGTTTTACGTTATGTATTCCCGACAGCTGAAACAGGTTTCGACCCAGCTTATATCCATGATTTATATTCAGCGCATGTAACCACTTCAATATTTGAAACTTTATATACCTATGATTATTTAGCAAGGCCAGCCAAACTCGTCCCACAAGTTGCAACCACGATGCCCGAAGTGAGTGCAGACGGCCTGACTTATACCATTCATATTAAAAAAGGCATTTATTTTACGCCAGACCCTGTTTTTAAAGGAAAGCCTAGAGAGTTAACGGCCAATGATTATGCATACTCTTTTAAACGCTTATTGGACCCGAATTTACGTTCTCCCAATAGCTGGTTGTTAGAAAACAAAATTGAAGGTATGGATGCACTAATAAAAGCAGCCAATAAAACCGGAAAATTTAACTATGACCAAAAGGTGAGTGGTTTACAAACACCGGATAGATACACTTTAGTTATTCGTTTAGTTCAGCCTGACTATAACTTTCCTTTATTACTGGCACATGACCCAACAGGTGCTGTGGCGCGTGAAGTCATCGAAAAGTATAAAGACAAAGCCGGTTTTGTCATGGGCCATCCTGTAGGAACTGGGCCTTATGTACTCAATAAATGGGTGCCTGCTTCACGTATTGTTTTAAAAGCGAATCCAGATTTTCGTGGTTTTACTTGGAACTTTGCAGCCAGTAGCCCTGAGGATGAGGCAATTGTGAAGAGCCTGAAAGGCAAACAAATGCCGCAAATAGGCACAGTTGATATTCAGGTTATGGAAGAAAATCAATCACGATGGCTGGCATTTCAGCGTGGTGAAATTGATATATTTCAGCTTGAAGGGCAATTGGTCGCGAAGGCGATTAAAGACGGTAAATTAAGACCTGAACTTGCCAAAGAGGGTGTGCATTTATCTCGTATTGTTGACCCTGAAATTAGCTATATTTATTGGAACCTTAAAAATCCGGTTGTTGGGGGAATGAGTAAAGAAAAAATTGCATTACGCCGTGCAATTGCAATGTCTCGCTCACTAGATCAAGAAATTAAATTAGTAAGAAATGATGATGCCGAGCGCCTACATTTTCCAGTTCCACCCGGTGTCGTGGGATATGACCCTCAGTATAGAACCAGTACGCCATATTCGGTGAAAGCAGCAAATTTACTATTAGATCGATATCACTATAAAAAAGATGCATCAGGTTGGCGCACACAACCAAACGGGAAACCTCTCGTCATTGAATATATGGCTCGCAGTGACAGTATTGGTCAGCAAAGTGCCGAGCTTTGGAAAAAAAACTTTGATAGCTTGAATATTCGAATGGTGTTTAAACCCATGCTTTTTGCAGATCTAATTCGAGCACAAAAACAGTGTGAAGGTATGTTTGGTGCTTCCGCATGGATAGCTGACTATCCTGATGGCGATAATTTTATGCAGAATTTTTATGGTCCAAATACGCATATGACGAACTGGTCTTGTGGTCCGATTCCAGAGTTTGACCAGTTGTATCGCCAAACTCAACAAATGAAAGCTGGCCCTGAACGGGATGCACTTTATCGAAAAATGACGCGTTTGTTAGAAGTCTATATGCCTGTACAGATGTCCTATGCTCGCTACCGAAATATGTTGGCCCAGCCACAAATTATTGGATATAAGAAGCATCCAATTTTACATGCTGAGTGGATGTACATTGATATTGATACAAATACTAAATCTAATCATTAAATGAAAAATCTGGAGATATGATGAAGAATAAAACACTAAAAATGACAACGCTATGTATGTTAGCTATAGGTATAAACCAATATGCTTCAGCTGAAATAACTCGTGCTACATTGCCATTACTTAAAGCAAAACAGCTTCCAACATGGTGTGATTCTAATTTAAAAAAAATTCAGCAACAGATTACAGACTTTGAGAAAACACCTGTTGATGCCAACGCAGCAGCGGCACCTATTTTGGCAAAATGGGATAAAATTTTTGCTCATTTTGAAGATTTTTCAGGTCCGATAAGCTTATATAGCAACGTAGACCCAGATGCAAAGTTGCGTAAGGCAGCGGAAGATTGTGAAATCAAAATTAATCAGTTTCACACCGATATATTTCAAAATCCTAAGCTATATAACTTAATTAAAAATACAGAAGCAACGGATCCAGTTGATAAAAAATATCGTCAAGATATCTTGAGCCAATTTGAAGATACAGGTGTTCAACTTGAACCTGCAAAACGTGCAAGAATGAAAGCTATTCTGGATGAATTGACTAAATTAGAACAAGAATATGCCCGTAACGTTCGTGATAACCCTGAAAAACTTGAGTTTACTCCTGAAGAGATGAAGGGTTTACCAGAAAGTTATATTTCAGGTTTGAAAAAGAATGCGAAAGGAAATTATTTGGTTGGTTTTGAATATCCAGAATATCGGCCATTTATGGAGTTGGCAGATAATGATGATGCCCGAAAAAGGTATCAGATTGCTTTTACAAGACGTGGTACCGAGCAAAATTTAAAACTACTCAAGCAGGCAATAGATTTGCGTTATGAGTTGGCACAATTGTTTGGAAAAGCAAGTTATGCGGATTGGGTTTTAAAAGATCGTATGGCTAAAACCCCTGATGCTGTAAACCAGTTTTTGGCAGACGTACAAAAAACAGTAGCACCACTTGAACGTAAAGAAGTCGAAGAACTCCGAGCATTTAAAGCGCAAACTTTAAAAACGCCATTAGATAAAACCGAGATAACACGTTGGAGTGAAGCTTACTGGAGTGAAAAACTTCGTAAGAGTAAATATCAGATTGATCAGGAAAAGCTTCGTGATTATTTCCCAACTTTAGCTGCTCAAAAGTGGTTGTTTGCCATTTCATCTGACCTTTACGGTATTGACTTTAAACCTGTCAAAGTAAAAGCATGGCAGAACGAAGTTGAATATTACGATGTAGTTGATAAAAAGACAGGAAAGCTTTTGGGTGGTCTGTATATGGATAAATTCCCTCGTGAGGGGAAATATGGCCATGCCGCAGTTTGGGGAGTATATGGTGGCAGCACTTTAACCAACCGCTTACCAGTTTCAGCACTAGTTACCAACTTTAACCGCAAAGGTTTAAATAGCGATGAGTTAGAAACTTTTGTTCATGAGTTTGGTCATGCCTTACATGGCATTTTGTCAAATACACGTTATGCCAGTCAGTCAGGAACATCCGTAGAACGTGATTTTGTAGAAGCACCTTCTCAAATGTATGAAGAATGGGCGCGCCGTAAAGAAACCTTATCTAAAGTTGCTGATTATTGTGATCCAGCATGCCCGCGCGTTGATGATGAGTTAATTGCACGTTTAAAAGCGGTACATAACTATGGGCGTGGTTTGCGTTATGCACGTCAGACACTCTATGCACAGTACGATATGTCACTACATACTGCTGATGCTTTAAAAGTAAAACCTTTAGAAAATTGGCAAAAAATGGAAGCTGCTACAGCCTTAGGTTATGTGCCAACAACCGAGTTTCCAGGTCAGTTTGGGCATTTGATGGGTGGATATCAAGCAGGTTATTACGGCTATATGTGGTCTGAAGTTTTGGCTTTAGACATGCTTTCTGCGTATGGTGATAACCTCAATAATCCACAAGTAGGCCAACGTTACCGTCAAACGATTTTATCGCAGGGTAGTCAAAAGCCAGCAGCTGAGTTAGTGAAAGATTTTCTTGGTCGTGAGCCTGACAACAAAGCGTTCTTTAATGAAATTACCGGACAACGGGTTAAATAAGGAATTATCACTATGCTGGCATATGTTATTCGGCGTTTATGGCAGATGATTCCAACCATGTTGGGGGTAGTCTTACTTATTTTTATTCTTTTTAACTGGGTCGGTGGAGATCCTGCATATATTTTAGCAGGCAAGATGTCTAATCCTGAGCAGATCGAAAACATTCGTAAACAGCTAGGTGTCGATCAGCCGTATTACGTTCAGCTTTGGATTTTCATTAAACAAATACTAACTTTTGATTATGGTGCAAGTTGGAGTACTGGCGAACCTGTTTCCCAAATTATTTTAACCCGCTTAGGGCCGTCGCTCACGCTCTTAATTCCGCTCACTATTTTACAGACCGTTATTTCAATTATTTTGGCCTTAGCTGTTGCAGCGGTACGAGGTTCTCTAACAGACCGTATGGTAATGATGTTATGTACTATTGCTATGTCGATCAGCATTTTAGTTTACATTATTGTTTTTCAATATGTTCTGGCTTATCAGCTCAGTTGGTTCCCTGTACAAGGCTGGAGTGACACCTTTACTGAGAATTTATTTAAATTTGCCTTACTTCCAGTTTTAATCATGTTGGTTGTGAGTATTGCACCGACCTTACGGTTTGTATCGTAGTTTTGTGCTTGATGAGATTAATCAAGATTACGTTAGAACGGCACGTGCTAAAGGTGTCGGTGAAAGCCGAATTTTGGGAGTTCATGTACTACGTAATGCTTCAATTCCGATTATTACCGATGTGATGTCAACTTTACCGGCGTTACTCATAGGTGCATTTTTAATTGAACGTTTTTTTGGTATTCCTGGTATTGGTCGAGAGGTCATTATTGCAGTTGAGCGAAGTGATTTTCCTGTGATTAAGGCAATTACAGTATACATCGCAGCTGCAACCATGATTTTTAACCTGATTGCTGATTTGGTCTACAAAGTGGTTGATCCACGTGTACAGTTGAAGTAGGTGGGCTATGCTGAGCGTTTTATCAAAAAGAAAAACAACAAACAAAAGCCGAAGCTCATTCATCTGGTCTGTGGAAACTTGCCATGCGACGTCTTCGGCTGACAAAATCGCGATGTCATCGTTAGCGATCGTATTGCTTTATTTTATTATCTTGGTTCTATCAATGACGGGTGTGATTGCATCTGACTGGAATAAAGAAGTTGCAGTGAGTTATGCACCACCCACATTTATAGGTGCAGATAAGACAACAGATGCTGGACAAAATGCAGCGGCGGTTGACGAGGAATTACCGATAAATCCGGTAGATCCTTTAAAAGATGTTATCAAAGAACTGAATGCGCAGATTAAACAAAGCAAGAGTTCAGGGGCCGCGATTGATTACTATGGTGTAGTTGACCCATTAGCCGATGATATGAAAGCCATTGATCAGCAACTTGGCGGACATTTATTAGACCAGCAAGCCGAGCTTAAAAGCACACTTGTGTTTGGAGCTGATAAGTGGGGACAAGATGTTTTAAAGAAAACAATTAAAGGGGCTGAAACTTCAATTCTTGTGGGGGTTATATCTGCTTTACTTGCGGTAGGTATCGGTACACTTTTAGGCGCAATTTCAGGATATTTTGGCGGTTGGGTGGATGATATTCTCAACTGGTTTTACAACATTTTCACTTCAATTCCATATTTATTATTAGTGCTTGCTATTGCTGCCGTACTTCAACAAAAAGGCATTTTATCTATTGTTCTGATTTTAGGTTTAACGGGTTGGACGGGTGTTTATCGCTTAATTCGTGCCGAATATATGAAGCATACTGCACGTGAATACGTTCTTGCAGCTAAAGCAATTGGCGTTGGACATTTCCGCCGTATGTTCATTCATATTTTTCCAAACGTCAGCCATATCGCTTTAGTTCAAATGTCGATTTTGGTGGTTTCTTTTATTAAATCTGAAGTCATTTTGAGTTTCTTGGGTTTTGGTGTACCAGTAGGCGTGGTGTCTTGGGGAGCATGTTAAATGAAGCACAAAGTGAACTTCTTTTAGGTAAATGGTGGCAGCTAGTCGCAGCCTCTGTCGCAATGGCTGTTTTGGTTACGGCATTCTCAATGTTTACTGATGCACTTCGTGATGCGTTAGACCCAAAGCTAAAATAAGAGGAAGGTCCAAATGATAGAACAAGAATATAATAATGCGCCGTTACTTCATGTTAAAAATTTACGAGTAAGTTTTAAAGGTGAAGATAAGCAATATATTGAAACCGTAAAAGGAATTTCTTTTGATATTCCAGCAAATACTACAGTTGCTTTAGTCGGTGAGTCGGGCAGTGGTAAATCGGTAACTTCACTAGCTGCTATGGGGTTACTGCCTGTAGGGCAAAGCAAAATTGATGATCAAAGTAAAATTATATTTGAAGGTAAAGACTTACTCAGTTTATCTCGTAAAGACATGCGGAAAATCTGTGGTAAAGATATTGCCATGATTTTTCAAGAACCGATGTCATCATTAAACCCAGTTTTTACGGTTGGTAATCAAATTGCTGAAGTGTTGTGTTTGCATATGGGGTTAAGCCGTAAACAGGCCCGCCAGCGTGTTTTAGGAGTTGCTTAAAGAGGTTGGTATTCCTTCACCTGAAATTAAAATTGATGCCTATCCAAATCAACTTTCTGGTGGTCAACAGCAACGTGTCATGATTGCAATGGCGATTGCTTGCGAACCTAAGCTACTCATTGCTGATGAGCCGACGACGGCACTTGATGTCACGATTCAAAAGCAGATTATTGATTTACTCGAATCGTTGCGTAAGCGCCGTCAAATGTCGATGCTTTTTATTACCCACGATTTAGCGTTGGTCGGTGAAATTGCAGATAAAGTCATTGTGATGCGTCAGGGAGAGATTAGAGAGCAAGGCGCTGCTGAACAGGTTCTTGAACAACCTCAAGATGTATATACCCGAGCATTACTTTACTGTCGTCCCCAAATATCACAGCGTCCTTATCGGTTGCCTGTGACCAGTGATTTTATGCGCCAAGAAGATAATGTTTTGGTTGAGCAAAGTTTTGATGCTTCCGAAATTCCACAGCGTAAACGTGGCTTAAATGGCGATGAGCAAATTATTTTAGAAGTAAAAGATCTGAAAAAAAGCTTTTATAGCCGTAAAGGATTATTTGGCAAAGAAGAGTTTCAGGCAGTAAAAGGCGTTTCTTTTAAACTTGCTAAAGGAAAAACTTTAGGTTTAGTCGGCGAATCAGGTTCAGGTAAAACGACGGTAGGCCTATTACTCATGCGCTTACATCAAGCCTCTGGTGGGCAAGCTTTCATTGAAGGAAAAGATATTCTTTCATTAACAGAAAAAGAGTTTGCTAAATATCAACGGAAAATCCAGATTATCTTTCAAAATCCCTATGCCTCTCTTAATCCACGCTTTACGGTTGGGCAGATTTTATTAGAACCTATGCAAATCCATGGCATTGGTAAAGATGATGCTGAGCGTAAACAAATTGCGCTTGAACTGCTTGAACGAGTGAATTTACCTGAGCAAGCTTATTATCGATATCCTCATGAATTTTCAGGAGGGCAACGTCAGCGTATTGCGATTGCACGTTGTTTAACGCTTAAGCCTGAAATTTTGATTTGTGATGAATCTGTTTCGGCGCTCGATGTTTCAGTCCAAGCACAGGTACTTAACTTACTACAAGACTTACAAGATGAGTTTGGACTCAGTTATATCTTTATTTCACATGATTTATCGGTCGTGAAATATATTTCTGATCAGGTGATGGTCATGAATCATGGTGAAATTATTGAAATTGCCAATTCGGATGAGCTCTATGCACATCCTCAACATGATTATACCAAACGACTTTTACAAGCTATTCCTCAAGGAATTCAGCACATTTCGTAAGCGTAAAGTTATGTCGTTAAAGGCACTTTAGAGTGCCTTTTTATTTGGTTTATTGCCTAAATACTTATAAAATAAGAGAGTAAAAATACAGTAGTTTATTCTTGCTATGTGCGCTAACTTTAAACCTTTAACTCTTGCCCAATTGCAGCAACTTCAGTTGCCTGTAGTCGGCTTTAGCTATGCCGATGAGGTTTACCCTGCTGGAACAATGCCGCTATTATTCAAATCTCCACAAGGTCTTGAGTGGCGTGAAGTGATGTTTGGTTTAGTTCCAAAATGGGCCGAAGATACAAACATAGCAAAACATACTTACAATGCTCGTCATGAAACGATTTTCCAAAAACCGAGTTTTCAAGAAGCTGCACTTAAATGTAAGTTCGGTGTGATTCCGGTGACTGAGTTTTATGAAAGTAAATATATAAATGATAAGCCCGAGCGGTGGGGTGTACGCCGTAAAGATGGACAGGCTTTTTTATTGCAGCAATCTATGAAATTTGCAAAATAAATGAGACGGTTATTCGTTCTGCCAGTATGTTGACCATGGATGCGATCGATCATCCTATGATGAAAGATTTTCACGAGCCTGGCGATGTAAAAAGATCAGTGATTGTGATCCCACATGACCGATTAGAAGAGTGGTTGAGTTTGGAATCACCCGATATTTCAAGCTTTATCGAAGGTTTTCCAGTTGAAGAGTTTAAATGCTCTCATGTACCAAAAGAAAAAATTATAAAACCAACACCACAGTTAAGCATGTTTGATTAACATAAATAAAAGCAAAATGAGGTTATTGATGTCAAATCTGAATCAATAACCTCTATTGTTTATTCAATAGTTTTACTTAATTTCTGCACTTCAGAATCTTGAGCTAGATAGCTCAACTCAATTGGTGAAATCACAAAAGTGGTATTGTCTGATGTCTGTTTAAATACAAAGCCATACTCAAAAGACTGGCTATTTTTGCTTGGTAACCAGAATAAATACGGACATCCTGTATAACTACCATCCCAACCCATTTCTCTTGCTAAAGCTAAAGCTGTATCTGATTTTGCAATGATTTCTTTGAGAGACTCTTTATCTCTTGTTGAAACACCACCATCATCATCTGCAAATGTTTGTAGGAACTCATTTAAGGGAGTGAGTTCTTCCCAGTTATGTTCTATTGTCGAGAAATGATATCCATATAGCATCATGTGCGCTTTCTTCCATCTTGTTATTGTGTGATTGAACATAACAAGAAATATATGAAAAGGAAATGGATAAATCTGATTTAAGTTATTTATTTTTCATTACTTACAGATTATTTTTTGTACGGACTGGAGGCTTTTTATTTTTAAAAAACATCATCATTATTCATATTAACTACATAGTGTGTACTGAAAGCAGCGATTACCTAATGATTAAGATAAATGACTATTTTAGTAAATCAAACTGTTGGCGAATACTGAATCGTTCATAATTCACCTATAATAGAAATGAAACTATGTAGAGCATATTTATGTTTATAACAACTACACGCCCACAAGATACTTTGATTAATCAGCTTCTTCCAATTTTGGAGCAAGCGAGCCAAATTTTACTACAAGAATACCAAAATTATTCTGCGGGTTATGAGTTCACTATTCACGAAAAACAAGATGATTCACCTGTCACTCAAGCAGATTTAAAAGTGAACCTTTTCTTATTAAAGCACTTGGCAGAGATTACACCAGACTTGCCGGTTTTGTCTGAAGAAAGTGATTATAGTGCTCGGCATGAGTGGTCCACATGCTGGATGTTGATCCTCTTGATGGAACTAAAGAGTTCATACATGAGCGTGATGAGTTTACGATCAACCTAAGTTTGATTAAGGGTAAAGAGACGATTTTTCAGTTATTGCTGTGCCATGTGAACAAGTCGTGTACTTGGGATATCTGCAAGATTTGCCCCTTAAATATAGCTTCACTCAAAAACAGTGGTACCAATATCAAATAACCTCGTTTTCACCAGATGAGCCTATTCAAATAGGACTTAGTCATGGCAGTAAAAATCCGAAATATCAAAAATTTATTCAACCTATTGAAGAAAAACATAGCATTATTCGACGAGAAGCGGGCAGTGCCTATAAATTTTGTATGATGTTAGAAGGTGAAATAGATATTTACCCTCGATTCCATCCGACTTCTGAATGGGACACAAGTTCTGGTCAAGGTTTGTTAGAAAGTATAGGCGGTGGCTTACTTACTCTCGATGGAAAACCTTTTGAATATAACCAGAGACACACGGTTTTAAATAAGGGATTTATCGCATTTCGTGATGAGGAAAGCAAAAAAATAGCATTTGAAGCATTAGCCCAATCAGGTGTTATCGATTGAGAGTTATGCCAGACATGTTATAGTGGCAAGGTATTGAAAAAAGATGACAAGATAAAAATGGCACTCGATTTATTGCCTAAAAGTATGTTTGAAGCAATTGATTTATTGCCCGATGCTTCAACTCCTGTGACCTTATTTACGCGCCATTCTCTAAGAGAACTTGTGGATGGGCAAGGTTTAGCTGGATATGATCTGCAACTCACTCCTCAAGGGCGTGAGCTTGCGCAGGCATGGGGTAACTATTTAATCAAAAATACAGATCGTGTTATTCAGCATTGTATTTCAAGTCCCATACAGCGTTGTGTCGATACGGCTGCCCTCATGATTGAAGGGGCTGATGACGTAAGGCCTGAATTTAATACGCATACAATTGAAATTATTGAGCAAGGACTACTGGTTGAGCCTGGAGCTTTGTACTCGATATACAACAAGCTGCTCCTTATTTTAAGAAGCAAGGTGCTTTGGGTTTTATTAATAGTTTTGTAAATAATGCATTACCTGGTATGAAACACCCAATTACTGGTGTTTTAGATGTACTAGAGCTTATTTATCATACGCACCCTAAAACTCAAGGCGGACTTAGTTTAGCTGTTAGCCATGACACTATTATTGCTGCAATTGTTGCTGTAATTTCTGGTGAAAATAAAATTAAGAAAGAAGATTGGCCTGAAATGATGGAAGGCTTATTTGTATGGTTTGAAGGCGAAGAATTTCCAAATTGCAAATTAAAATGGATTTGGAGAGGTAAGGCCTATGAGCTGAATGTAGCCAAATTTGGAAAAACGCTATAAGCTCAAAAATGATAGATCATAAAAAAAGCCCTATTGGGCTTTTTTTACATGCTTTAATTAGTTAGCTAACGCTTTAACTTGAGCATTTAAACGGCTCTTATGACGAGCAGCTTTATTTTTGTGGATGATGCCTTTATCAGCCATACGGTCGATTACAGGAACAGCTTTTTGGTAAGCTTCTGTAGCAACAGCATGATCACCACCAGCAATTGCACTTAAAGTACGTTTGATGTATGTACGAACCATAGAACGCAAGCTTGCGTTGTGTTTACGTGCAGTAACGTTTTGACGCGCACGTTTTTTAGCTTGAGCAGAGTTTGCCACTCTTGCACTCCTTGAAAATAAGTTGGTCTGGGCGGGCTGTGGTCAATCCAGTAAACTGGTGTAACCATCACCAGCCCGTAAACAAGTGCCATATTGTGATGAATAGACACCGTGAAGTCAAGCCTTGAGAACGTTTTAAGCTGTTTTAGGGGCTGTTAAAACGGTAAGAAAAGGTTAAATTTAAAACAAAGTTAGATAGGGATGGATAAAAAATGACAGCAAGTAAGAAAAAAGCGATTGTGCTAGGCGCAACAGGGCTAGTCGGGTTAGCGCTTGTAGAAAAGCTCCAGCAGGCTCCAGAATTTGAAGCCATTACCGTAGTGGTTAGAAAAGAATCTCAAGTATTTAATACATATGACAAAGTTAATCAGCTCATCATAGAAGATCTCTTAATGTTGAATGATGAAGATGTGAATGGTCATACCCATGCATTTAGCTGTTTGGGCACAACATTAAAAAATGCGGGCTCAAAGCAAGGTTTCTACGCGGTAGATTATGAAATCAATGCTCATTTTGCAGATTTGGTACAAGATAAACATATTCATCTTTTGTTGGTAAGTGCGCTTGGTGCAAATTCGAATTCACCCATTTTCTACAATAAAGTGAAAGGGCAACTAGAAGATTATATTGAGGAGTCTGGGAATTGAAAAATTATCTATTTTTAGACCCTCTTTACTTATTGGTAAGCGCAGTGATGTACGGCTTATCGAAGACTTGGGGCAAAGTCTATTTAAATTTATTGAGAATAAATTGCAGAAACCATTCAAATATAAGCCTGTAACTGCAGAGCAATTGGCTCATACCATGGTCGTAGCGGCGCTAATGCAAATTGAAGCGTTCAAACGATATGATAATCTGAGCATACAGAAAACTCGATAAGGGAGAGTAGAAGTGTCGACAATACCATTTGTAACATGTGATTTATTAGATGATAACCCTGAAAAAGACTTACAAGTTGTAATTCCCTCAATGGATGGAAAGTTCTTTCAAAGTTATGGGGCGCGTAAAACTTTTGGGGGACAGGTTGTAACAGTAAAGTGTTTTGAAGATAACTCGCGTGTAAAAGAGTTATTGGCAACAGATGGTACAGATAAAGTACTCGTTGTAGATGGTGGTGCATCTATGCGTTGTGCGCTTATGGGCGACTTGATTGCAGAATCAGCAGTTAAAAATAACTGGAATGGTGTCTGTAATTTATGGTTGTGTACGAGATGTTGATGCTATTGCCACTCTTGATTTAGGAGTGCATGCATTGGCTGCAATTCCGCAAAAAAGTAATCGTAAAGGCATTGGCGAAGTAGATACCACTTTGTATTTTGGTGGTGTCACAATTCAATCAGGCGATTATATTTATGCTGATAATAATGGAATTGTGATTTCAAAAGAAAAATTAGTGTAATCACAGTCTATAAAGGATCGCATGATGGTGAATCATCAAATTAAAGTATTACAAGCAGTTGTATCGGCAATTGCTGAAGGTGGTCGGGGCGTAACAGGTACTGCATTTCCTCAGCAACCTGTAAAAGCTTTGAAGCTATATGAATTTGAAGGTTCGCCATTTTGCCGTCGTGTTCGTGAAGTCATTACACTCTTAAATCTGGATGTCGAAATTTATCCATGCCCTAAAGGTGGGTTGAAGTATCGTTCTATTGTTAAGGAGACTGGCGGTAAATTACAGTTTCCTTTTCTAATTGATGAAAATACTGACGATAAGCTATACGAGTCACAAGAAATTATTCATCATTTATTCAAACACTACGGTAAGTCTGGAAAGACACCTCAGAAATTTTCGAGTTACCCTGATGTACCTTATGTTGCTTTTGCTGGAACCATACTAAATGGTGCTCGGGGTATTTGGATAAACAAAAAAATCATTAATAGAGCTGCACCTGAGCAAAAACTTGAGTTATGGAGTTTTGAGGCAAGTCCTTATTCCCGAGTTGTAAGAAGTCTACTCTGTGAGCTAGAGCTTCCTTATATTCTGCATAATGTTGCAAAAGAACGATGGCAAGATCAAGGCCCCGCTATTCTTCGCTTAAAACCGGGTAAATATGTACCTCTAAGAGGTGGAAAACGAGAAAAAATGTTGCCTATTATGCAAGGTAAAATGCAGGTGCCTTATTTAGTAGATCCAAATACTGGAGTGAAGATGTTTGAGTCTGCTCAAATCGTAAAATATTTAAAGAAGCAATATGCTCGCTGATTAATTAAGATAATTTCTCAGAGTTTAAGATAATTTATTTAAACTCTGAGAAAGATCAGATTTCATAAGAACATGAATATGCTAAATTAATAAGATTAAGTACCCAAATAAGGCATATTTTATGGAATGTATGAGAATTCAACCTGTAACAAGCAGTCCTGGTGAAAATGCACTATTTATCGTATTGGGGCTCACTCAAGGTGATTCTGTAATAGAAAAAGTAAAAGATTTTGCTAGTAATTTTTCAGCATTAACAAGAAGCCTGTCCAATCGTTATCCAGAAAGTAAATTTAATGCTACTTTGGGTTTTAGTTCCAATGCATGGGATATTTTATTTCCAGAGCAAGCGAAACCTCAAGAATTAGAAACATTTAAAGAAATTAAAGGGCCGAAATACACGGCTGTTTCAACACATGGTGATCTATTTTTTCATATCCGTGCTGATCGTCAGGCTCTATGTTATGAGCTGGGTAATATAATCAATCAACAACTGGGTAAAGTGACTTATTCAATTGATGAAGTTCATGGTTTTCGTTATTTTGATGGGCGGGCGATTATTGGCTTTGTAGATGGAACAGAAAATCCAGAACCAGTTATTGCAGCGCAGTGGGCATTAGTAGGCAATGAAGATCCTGATTTTATCGGGGGGAGTTATGCTTTTATTCAGAAATACACACACGACATGGAAAAATGGCGTGGGTTGAGTGATGAAGAGCAAGAAAAGGTCATTGGCCGTAAAAAGTTCAATGATATTGAGCTAGGTGATGATGAAAAGCCTGTAACAGCTCATAATGTCGTAAGTAAAGCACATGATGCAGACGGTAATGAGCTTAAAATTATGCGAGCTAATATGCCTTTTTCAAACCCATCAAAAAATGAATATGGTACTTTCTTTATTGGTTATTCACGTAAATTCAGTACTACACGTCAAATGCTTGAAAATATGTTCTTAGGAAATGAGCATGGTAATCTTGATCGGTTGCTTGACTTTAGTACCGCACAGACTGGTACTTTATTTTTTGTACCTACTATCGATTTCCTTGATGATTTAGGCGATGAATAGCCGTTAAATTAGAAGGCTTAAATGATGGGAGTAACTAGACTACTTCTATTGCTTGAATTGAAAATTAATATGATGTGATAAAATGTTTAAGAAGATAACGCAGCTTTTTCAAGGCTCAAAAGAAACACCAGAACAAACTTACTTGCAAGAGAATCAATTGAAATTTGATTCTGAACGCGGTCCTATCATTAAAGATGTAATGATTAATGAAAAATGGTCAGAACATCTTGAGTATTTCTCAAACCGTAAATTGCAAAATTTTGATAATCTTCAGAAGTTATTTTTAATTACTCCACAAATTAATGAAAAGATTGATCTGGAAATCGCAACCCAACGTTATGTAGAAAGATTAGGAAATACACAAGAAAAGCTGCTTCAGCTTAAAGCGATTATACAAATATTAAATCAATATTACGTTTTGTTTTTGCGTGATAAATAATCATAGTTGATTGATTAAAAAATATAAAAGGTAGAGCTAACTAGTAGTTTGATTTTCAAAAAAATAACTCAATTCACTAAAAACATCATGCTACTATTAGGCTTATATCTTCTTAGCTGATAAAAGCCACATACATGTTTCAACAAGAAATCTCTCAATTGAATTTACAACAGCTCAAAGCCGGTGAAAAGCGTTGGGTAGGGTCGTTATTAGGTTCATCTGCTGCATTATTATTTAAAGAAATTGCTTTTCAGCACTCATCTTTACTCGTTGTAGTGGCTCGAAATAACCAACATGTTGCTCAATTAGAAAGTGAACTTGAGTTTTACGGCATAAAACCGACAATTTTTCCTGATTGGGAAATCTTGCCATATGATCGCTTGTCACCTCATCAAGATATTGTTTCAGAACGTCTCGCAATTTTATCTAATATGCCTCAGAAGGGTGTATTGCTCCTTTCAGCAAGTACTTTAGCTCAAAGAGTTGCACCGTATTCATGGGTTTTGGGCGAACATTTTGATATTCATGTTGGACAAAAATTCGATTTAGAGCAACAGAAGTTACGTTTGGTACAAGCTGGTTATCATTTGGTAGATACTGTTTATGATCACGGTGAGTTTGCTGTACGTGGCAGTATTATGGATATTTTTGCGTCAGGACAAGAAGCACCTATTCGTATTGATCTGTTTGATGATGAAATTGATACATTAAAATTCTTTGATCCAGAAACGCAAAGAACCACAACAACTCTAAAAAGTTTTACAGTTTTACCTGCAAAAGAATTTCCATTAAAAGAAGCCCGTTCAATTTTTAGAGATCGGTATTCTGAACTTTTCCCTACGGCTAACCCTAAGAAAAACCCAATTTATCAAGATGTCTTAGAGGGGATTGCTTCACCGGGAATCGAATTTTATTTACCATTGTTTTTTGATAAATCACAAATGGAAGCGCAAAGTACACTTGCAACGTACTTCCCAAATAATTGCATTGTAATTACAACTAATGATGTAGACACTGATTTAACAAATTTTTGGAAAGAAGTTTTTCGTCGTTATGAAGACAGACGTCATAACGCAGATCAGCCAATTCTTCCTCCTGAAGAATTATTTATTACTCCGAATCATTTACTCAATACTTTAAATCAATTTCCGCGTATGCTCGTGAGTGCAGAAGCGGTTGAAGAAAAAGCTGGTGCATTAAACTTTAAGGTAGAGCCGCCACCCAAGTTAGCGGTCGATCCAAAAAAAGAAAAACCATTCGCGGTAGTCAAAAAATATATTGATGAAGCAAATCATCCGGTCTTGTTGGTTGCAGAAAGTGCAGGTCGACGTGAAAGCTTAAGAGATGGTTTACGTGCCAGTTTAGGAGATATCCCTGGCGTAGACAGTTTTGAGCAATTTCAGACCAGTCAGTTTGCGATTGCTATTACAAATGCGCCGCTAGACCGCGGGTTACTTATAACAGACCAATTGTCGGTTATTTCAGAAAATCAATTATATGAACATCGGGTGGTTCAGCGTCGTCGTAAACGTCAGCAAGAAGTTTCAGAAGAGTTCTTGATTCGCAGTTTGACAGAATTAAGCATTGATGCTCCTGTTGTCCATATTGATCATGGTGTGGGACGTTACGCAGGACTAGTTACTTTAGCAATTGACGGGCAAGATTATGAATTCTTGCAACTCAATTATGCTGAAGGAGCAAAAGTTTATGTGCCTGTGACTAATTTGCATCTTATCAGCCGCTATAGTGGCGGAGACCCAGATTTAGCTCCACTGCATAAAATTGGAAGTGATGCGTGGAGTAAAGCTAAACGCAAAGCTTTAGAACAAATCCATGATGTGGCAGCTGAGTTATTGCATATACAAGCACGTCGTCAGTCAAAACCTGGTTTTGGTTTTGAACTTGATCAATCACTTTATATGCAATTTGCCAGTGGATTTGCCTACGAAGAAACCCTCGATCAGGCGAATGCTATTGAAGCAACGCTTCACGATATGCAACAAGCTAGACCTATGGATCGTCTTGTTTGTGGCGATGTAGGTTTTGGTAAAACTGAAGTAGCAATGCGAGCCGCGTTTGTTGCTGTGCAAAATGGCAAACAAGTTGCTGTTTTAGTGCCTACAACTTTACTTGCACAACAACATTACGAGTCTTTTAAAGATCGTTTTGCTGATTGGCCGGTGCGTATAGAAGTCTTGTCACGCTTTGGCTCAAATAAAACCCATACAAAAAATATTGAAGATTTAATTGCTGGTAAAGTCGATATTGTGGTGGGAACTCATAAGCTCTTGCAAGAAAATGTGCAATTTAAAGACTTGGGCCTAATGGTGGTCGACGAAGAACATCGATTTGGTGTGCGTGATAAAGAGCGCATTAAAGCTTTGCGTGCAGATGTAGATATGTTGACGCTTACTGCAACACCCATTCCACGAACTTTAAATATGGCTTTTTCGGGAATGCGTGATTTATCTATCATTGCTACACCGCCAGCTCGTCGTTTAGCGGTTAAAACCTTTGTACAAGAACATACGGAAGCCTCCATTAAAGAAGCCATCTTGCGTGAATTACTACGTGGTGGCCAAGTATATTTCTTACACAATGAAGTCGATACGATTGAAAGGGCTGCCGAAAACCTCCGTGTTCTTGTGCCTGAAGCTCGTGTGGCAGTCGCTCATGGACAAATGAGAGAAAGAGAGCTCGAACAAGTCATGCAGCAGTTCTATCACAAAGAATTTAATGTATTGGTATGTTCAACCATTATTGAAACTGGAATCGATGTTCCAAATGCCAACACAATTTTGATTGAAAGGGCTGACAAACTTGGTTTAGCTCAATTACATCAATTACGTGGGCGGGTGGGTCGATCACATCATCAAGCCTATGCTTATTTATTAGTTCCTTCTCTAAAACATTTAAAAGGTGATGCAGAAAAGCGTTTGGATGCAATCCAACGTGCTTCAACTCTGGGCGCTGGTTTTATGCTAGCTACAGAAGACTTAGAAATTCGGGGTGCTGGTGAGCTTTTAGGTGAGCAACAAAGCGGTTCAATGCAGGCAATTGGATATAGCTTGTATATGGAAATGCTGGAGAAAGCTACTAAGGCAATTCAGCAAGGTAAAACACCGAATTTTGATGCACCGTTATCACTGACTGCGGAAATTAATTTACATATTCCTGCACTTATCCCAGATGAGTATTTAGGAGATGTGCATCAGCGTTTATTGTTCTATAAACGTATTAGTAATACAGATACGCAAGAAAAACTCGATAACATCCGTATGGAATTAATTGACCGTTTTGGTGTTCCACCGCAATCGGTTAAACATTTGTTTAGTGTCCATCAGATTCGCTTGAAAGCTGAACACCTAGGTATCACCAAGATCGATATTAATACTCAAGGCGGCAATATTGAATTCTCACCAGATACTCCTGTTCAAGCGATTAGCATTATTCAACTCATGCAAAAGCATCCGACCTATTATCGTATGGAGGGCGGACAGCGTTTAAAAGTTATGGTTCAGCTAGAGGAACATGAAAAACGTATCCAGTTCATTAACGATTTGTTAGCGAAATTATTAACTGAAATACATGTATAAATGATGTTTTGACGCATTTTTTACTACATGTAAATTTTATCTAAGTTGATCGCATGGTTTTATGCACGATTTCTCGGATCAGAAGAGGAATAAGTGCATAAAATCATTGTTATTTGTAATCAAACCAGACACTAGCAATACTCACATCAAAACTGATGTGATAGTATTAGCCATTATTGTTTATTGTCATTTATAAAAGATATGTTTAGTTTGCATCCACAACTTGCTCAAGATACTTTTTTTTGTAGGCGATTTTCCGCTTTCAACATGTCGTTTAATGAATGATATGCAATTCCCGTGGCTGATTTTAATCCCTCGTGTGCCGGAATCACAGAATTATATGAATTGAGCCAAGCTGATCAAGAACAGTTTTTACGTGAATCTAGTTGGTTGTCTAGCCAGTTAGCTCGAGTATTCCGTGCTGATAAAATGAATGTTGCCGCATTAGGTAACATGGTGCCTCAGTTGCATTTCCATCATGTCGTGCGTTATCAAAATGATGTTGCATGGCCTAAGCCAGTTTGGGGTACACCTGCAGTGCCATACACCAATGATGTACTGGCTCATATGCGTCAAACTCTTATGCTTGCTTTACGTGGTCAGGGTGATATGCCTTTTTGATTGGCGCATGGATTAAATCGATGTAATGCCACATTTATATGAATGTGGCTACATTGAGGTGTGGAGGATAGGGTGCAATTAGAGAGGTTTATCGATAGAGAGCCTAAGCAGTTTGCATATTTTCATCGCTTGATGGGATATTCAATTCTGTCCTTAATTTTAGTGATCTATGCTTTTACCTCACCTAATACAAATTATCAGATCTACGTTCCTCCCTTTTTCTATATTTTTGCTTTTTATTAGTTCGAAGCTAGAACACTGGCTTCAATACCAATTTGATAAGAAAACTCAAAAAAGTGTCTTTTTTGCAATTGATGCAATTGTTGTAGCGGTTACCTTAGCGGGTCTGCATCTTAATTTGGTGCCTACATTTATTGCAGTATTTGCATTATTTTATTCTGCAATTAATAGTCGTATTTCTTTCGCAGTCATTTGTTTGACTAGCTTGCTAGGCGCGATTATTTTTTATTTAAGTACTTTTTTCCTATTTGGTTTTTATACATATTTTGAACCGACTAGCCAAGAGTTAACTGTAATTACACTCTTGGGTTTGGTCATGTTTATCACTATTGGAAATTACTACCAACATCGTTGGGTTAAAAAAATCAGTCAGCAGCGTCAACATTACTATGATCAAATGACGCGGTATATTGCTTTTGCTAATCAGTTAAGCCGTTATGCGCCACTCCAGTTGTGGCAATCTATTATGCGCGGTGAAGCGGAAGCAAAAATTGAATATAAAACGAAAAAAAATGACTGTATTTTTTTCTGATATTCAAGGTTTTACAGAGTTATCAGAAACTTTAATTCCTGATGATTTGGCATTTTTGCTTAATGATTATTTAAGTCATATGACGGAAATTGCCAAGCAGTATGAAGCTACTGTCGATAAATTTATGGGAGATGCCATCCTCATATTTTTTGGTGATCCGAATTCTCAAGGTGTAGAGCAAGATGCCAAAGCCTGCGTAGAAATGGCAATCGCTATGCGTCAGCAAATGAAATTGTTGCGCGAACGATGGAAAAAAATGGGCTATTCAGCTCTACACATCCGTATGGGAATTAGTACCGGTTACTGCCACGTAGGAAATTATGGGGCAACGCATCGTATGGCTTATACCATTGTAGGTCGTGATGTGAATTTAGCAGCTCGTTTACAATATGCTGCTGAAATAGATGAAATCTTAATTTCAGATGATACTTATCAATTAATCAAAAGTGATTTTCTTTGTGCTCCCAAAACGCCAATTTACTTAAAAGGTATTCAAGGTGCAGTAAAGACATGGCAAGTGATGGAGAAATACACAGGGAATAAGTCAGATCATCAACAATGGTTTGACTATGAGTATAAAGGCTTTCCATTTAGTACTTAATTTAGAAGAAGTACAAAACTATGAATATCCTGAATTAGTAGAAGTTCTTGAGAAAATGATTCAAAGACTTAAAGTTCAACAAACTTTAATTAATACTCAAGGCATTGCACGGTTAAGACTTGAAGATGAAGTTAAACCTGTTGAAATTGATCAACAAGATCATAGTTTAAAACATAAAGTCAAAAAAAAGCTGCTTTTAAAAGCAGCTTTTTTATTTTAATGACTTTCGGAAGCGTGATTGATTGTATATTTAGGAATCTCAATTTCTAAATCTTCATCAACAATCTTCACTTGGCAGGAAAGGCGTGAGTCAGGTTCAAGACCCCAAGCACGATCTAAAAGATCTGCTTCAACATCATCCATTTCTTCTAGACTATCAAAGCCTTTACGAACAACTACATGACAAGTTGTGCAAGCGCACGACATATCACATGCATGTTCAATTTTGATTCCTCGGTCAAGCAAACTTTGACAAAGATTTGCATTTTGTTCAACTTCAAATTCTGCGCCTTCAGGGCAGAATTTGAGCATGAGGAAGTACTTTAATACGGGGCATATTGATCACCTATACCTTTAGTTTGAATTTGACCAATCTTCAAGTTTTGTACCTTTTAAG
Source organism: Euborellia annulipes (assembly GCA_023213315.1). Taxonomy (NCBI): domain Eukaryota; kingdom Metazoa; phylum Arthropoda; class Insecta; order Dermaptera; family Anisolabididae; genus Euborellia; species Euborellia annulipes. The sequence continues at coordinate 27,716 of JAKCPI010003639.1, read as the reverse complement.
GCATGGTCAATATGTCGATTCATACGCAGTGCGGCAAAAGCATCACTATGTACTTTAAGTTGTTCTACAGCTTTTTCAATTGCTTGAATATCGTCGCCTTCAAGTTGTGCTTTTAGCAAGTTTTGAGCAGAAGTAAGTGCTTCAAGCTGCTTTTCATCAAGTAAATCGGCATCTACTTTAAGGGCTTGTTCTAAAGCTTCTAGTTCACGCTGAGCTTCAACTTTGGTTTCTTTTAAATGGCGCAGATTTTTATCTTCTTCTGCATGTTGGAAACCTTCAATTAATAAGCGCTCAGTATCAGATTCTGATAAACCGTAAGATGGCTTAATGTCAATTTGAGCCTGTACACCAGAGAGTGGCTTCACGAGCAGAAACTGTAAGTAAACCATCAGCATCTACCTGAAAGGTAACTTCAATGCGTGCTTGACCTGCGGTCATTGGTGGAATGCCATGAAGAACAAATCTTCCTAATGAACGGCAATGTTCTACCAAATCTCGTTCACCTTGAACCACATGAATAAGCATGGCAGTTTGGCCATCTTGATAAGTTGTGAATTCTTGACGACGAGCGACTGGAATAGCGGTGTTACGTGAAATAAGACGTTCTACTAATCCACCCATGGTTTCTAAGCCAAGTGAAAGAGGAGTGACATCTAAAAGTAATGAGCCGTCTTGACTGTTTCCAATTAATTGGTTTGCAGTAATGGAGGCACCAATTGCAACTACTTCATCAGGGTTGATCGTACAAAGTGGTTCTTGATTAAATACATTACGAACTGCTTGCTGAACAGCATACGAACGGGTAGAGCCACCCACTAATACAACATTTTGAATATCTGATAATTCAAGTTTTGCATCACGTAAAACACGTTTACAAACATTGATTGTTTTATCTAAAGCAACTTGAATAATGCTTTCAAAAGTTGGGCGATCAAGTGTTAGTAAATTCTCAAGTAATTTTAATTGAACTGATTCTTGTGTAGATAGTTGTTCTTTTGCTTGACGAGCAGCAACAATGAATACTGCATATGCTTCATCGCTCAGAGTATCAATATTTAACTGCTTTTTAGCCCATTTAACAATGAGACGATCTAAGTCATCACCACCTAAAGCAGTGTGGCCGCCTGTAGCTAGTACTTCAAAGACACCTTGTGAGAAACGCAAGATTGATACGTCGAAAGTACCACCACCTAAATCATAAATTACATAGTTATGATCTGTAGCTAAATTAGTTTCTTGGTCTAAACCATAAGCCACAGCAGCAGCAGTTGGTTCGTTTAATAAACGTAATACATTTAAGCCAGCAAGCTGAGCAGCATCACGCGTTGCTTGTCGCTGAGCTTCATCAAAATAGGCAGGAACGGTAATCACTGCGCCATTTATTGGATTTTGTAAGCTAGCTTCAGCACGGTCTTTTAATTGCTTTAAAATTTCAGCAGAAATTTCAACAGGGGTTTTACGACCAGCACGTGTTTCAAAAGCTGGCATCTCATTTTCAGAACCCATTAATTCATAAGGATGCTGAAATTTGATATCTGCTTTTGAGCGACCCATAAAATCGTTTTACAGAAACAATTGTATTTTTTAGGATCGGCAATAAGGAAAGGCTTTGCTTCTTCACCATAGTGAGTTGCATCATTTCCATAGTGCACAATAGAAGGAAGGAGTCTTCTTTCTTTTTCGTCATTGAGTACTTTAGGTTTGCCTGATAACACTGTCGCAACTAAAGAATGTGTCGTTCCGAGGTCGATACCAATCGCAATGCGGTGTTGATGTGGGGCACTGGATTGACCCGGTTCAGCAATTTGCAAAAGTGCCATGAGTTAAATCCCTTGAATATAATTTGGAAAAAGCAAAATTAAAAATCGTCGTCTAAATCAAAGTTGTCTTCATCATCCAACATTTGATCTTCTGCTTTTTCAATATCGTTAAGAACGCGCTGAAAGAAACGTAATTTACGTACGGTATCTCGAGCTTCGCCCCAGTCCTCATCTGCATAATCAATTTTAAATTCGCGAACTAGGCTATCCATCCATTGAAACACTTCTTGTTTAAGTGTACTTAAATGCTCTTGTGAAGTTGCTTCATCAAGTTGTTCACGAATTTCTAATGCTGATTGTAAGAACTCAAAATCGCTAATAGATTGATCGAGGTGGTGATCTTGCTTTTTGAGTGACAATAGATAAGCAGCGCGGCTATCTACTTGCGACAAAGTTTTAAAAGCTTGATTGATTTCACTTGATTTGATCAACGCCTGATCTTTATCTTCAGCTTTATCTGGATGATACTGCTGCTGCAAACTCAAGAAACTAGATTTTAAGCTCGCCAAATCGATATCGAGTTCTACGGGTAAATTGAACAACTCAAAATGATTCATTGGAAATGAGGTCCACATTAATTAAATACATTAAAACAGTGCTATAAAAAGACACTGTTTTAATGAGAGATGAAAGGAGAATGCTTAGACAGTGAAAGATTCACCACAGCCACATTCACCTTTTTTGTTAGGATTGTTAAATTCGAACCCTTCATTAAGGCCATTTTTAACGTAGTCCATTTCTAAGCCTTCTAAATACACTGAGCTTTTTGGATCTACAAATACCTTAACGCCAAATTGTTCGAAAACTTGGTCATGTTCATCAATAGAGTCTACAAACTCAAGAACATAGGCCAATCCAGAACAACCAGAAGTTTTCACACCCACGCGAATGCCTTCACCCTTACCTCGATTTTTAAGGTAATTGCTAATATGAGTCGCAGCATTTTCAGTTAAATGAATCATGAAAACTCCAACGTTTACAATGGTAACAAATTACGCTTTAGATTTTTTAGTGCGATAATCTTCAATCGCAGCTTTAATCGCATCTTCAGCTAGTACAGAACAGTGAACTTTTACTGGTGGAAGTGCAAGCTCAGTCGCAATATCAATATTCTTGATGGTTTGAGCTTCATCAAGAGTCTTACCTTTTAACCATTCGGTTACAAGAGAACTTGATGCGATTGCAGAACCACAACCATAAGTTTTAAAACGTGCTTCTTCGATTACACCATTATCGTTTACTTGGATTTGTAAACGCATCACGTCGCCACACGCAGGTGCACCGACCATACCTGTACCAACATTTTCAGAGTTTTTATCTAAAACACCAACATTACGTGGATTTTCGTAATGATCAATTACCTTTTCGCTATAAGCCATGTCGCTTCTCCAAACCTCGGGGTCAGCCTAATATTAATATGAGGGTAAAAACACTAATTTCAATGAATTAGTGTTCTGCCCATTCAACCGTAGAAAGATCGATACCTTCTTTATACATATCCCAAAGCGGAGAAAGTTCACGTAATTTCTCAACAGCGGCTTTGGTAATTGTAAGCACATGATCAATGTCTTCTTCAGTTGTGTATGTACCAAAACTAAAGCGGATCGAGCTGTGTGCTAGCTCATCAGATAAACCTAATGCGCGAAGAACATAAGAAGGCTCTAAAGTTGCAGAAGTACAAGCAGAACCACTTGATACAGCAGCATCTTTAAGTGCCATCATTAAAGATTCACCTTCAACAAAGTTAAAGCTGACATTTAAATAGTTAGCAACGTTTTGAGTTGGATGGCCGTTTAAGAAAACCTGTTCAAGGCCTTGTAAACCATTCCAAAGTTTGTCACGTAGTTTACGAATGCGTTCTTGCTCTGCGTGCATTCTTTTGCCAGCAATTTCAAAAGCTTCACCCATACCTACAATTTGGTGAGTTGCTAAAGTACCAGAGCGCATACCACGTTCATGACCACCGCCATGGATTTGTGCTTTTAAACGAACACGTGGGCTACGACGTACATATAATGCACCGATACCTTTTGGACCATAAATTTTATGAGCTGAGAAACTCATAAGATCAATTTTCATGGTAGATAAATCGATATCAACTTTACCGGCAGCTTGAGCAGCATCTACATGGAAGAAGGTTTTATTGGCGCGTGTTAATTCACCAATTGCTGCTACATCTGTAACTGTACCGATTTCGTTGTTTACCATCATAAGAGAAACAAGAACGGTATCAGGACGAAGGGCAGCTTTTACCATTTCAGGGGTAATTAAACCTGTTTGCGGTTCTGGTTCTAAATAAGTAATTTCAAAACCTTGATCTTCTAACTCACGACAAGGATCTAAAACAGCTTTGTGTTCAATTTTACTTGTAATAATGTGTTTGCCTTTAGATGCATAGAATTGAGCTACGCCTTTAAGTGCAAGGTTGTCTGATTCGGTAGCACCAGAAGTCCAAACGATTTCACGTGGATCAGCTTTAATTAAATTTGCCACTTGCTCACGTGCATATTCAACTTTTTCTTCTGCCTGCCAGCCATAAGCATGGGAACGAGATGCAGCATTACCAAAGGTACCGTCGAAAGTTAAACACTCCATCATACGTTCTGCAACTTGCGGATCTACTGGAGTGGTTGCTGCGTAATCAAGATAAATTGGACGTTTCATATCAAATACCTGTACCCGATAAAAGAGCTGAATCTGTGCCAGTCACATTTTGGCGCAATGCAACAGTTTGAACGTTGTCTCGGCTAATGAGGTCGGCAAGAGAGATTTTTGCTAAATAGTCGGCAATATGATGAGAGAGTTCTTGCCATAAATCGTGAGTAAGACACATTGCACCATTTTGGCAGTTAGCTTTGTGGTCGCAACGTGTTGCATCAACGGTTTCATTTACGGCTTCAATAATTTCTAACACAGTAATTTCATCAGCGTTTCGAGCCAAATGATAACCACCATTTGCACCACGGACACTAGAAACTAACCCATGACGCTTAAGTTTAGCGAATAACTGCTCTAAGTAAGCAACTGAAATAGATTGACGAGCGGCAATTTCGGCGAGCGTGATCGTTTGTTCAGTTGGCTGCAAAGCTAAATCAAGTAGAGCAGTCACTGCGTAGCGACCGCGAGTTGTAAGGCGCATGATTCGATACACATGTTAAGACTAGATAATAGGATTTTATGAATCCCGACTAAAATAGTCAAGTTTTTTTATTTTTAATTCAAGTGCAGGATCAGGATGGAAAAATAATTTAAGCTATCCACAAATTATATATGAAAAAAACAATAAATATCAGGGTAATTATACCAAAGCCTAAGTTAATGTTGCGTTGACGTTGTTGTAAGCGAGTAATTCGATTTTGATATTGTTTAATTTCCACTTGAAGTGAATTGATTTCTGAACGTTGTTGATCAATTTTTTCAAGCAAAGGGGCAATTCGTTTACGGGAAGCAAGAGTTTCAGCTTCATCATCAGGTGTATTAAACCATTGCTTCCAGTCAGCTAAAAGTTTAGGCAGCGTGAGATGAGAGATTAAGTCAAATAACTCTTTTTTCGTTTCTTCATCACCATCAATACGCATGTTCTTGAGACTACGCTGGTTGGCAAAAGCGAAAAATTTTAATCAAATCGATCAGCGTACTATTAATTTCAAGATCAATATGCCGATCAAAAGAGTGGATATCGAATAACAAACCCTTTTCTGTAAATTGAACATAGAAATCAAAAAAGGAAGGTAGCTATTGATACGAATAGTTGTTTTATTTGAAATAAACTTTTTCGCTTGCAAGCGAAGAACACCATCGTGGGTGAGTATAAATGAAAAGAAAGTTTCTAAAATAATTAGAACAATATTCAGCAACAGACGGGGATGTTTTTGTCTTTGTTGCGTTTCACTCATAAAAGTTTATCCTTACAAATAGTAGTTAACTGAAGAATGGGACATCCTATCCCAAACTTTAATAAATGTCCTGTTAAATATATTTACATGACTTAATTGCTTTGTAGAACAGTTTTGTAAATGGATCAAGTCTTTACTTTGATATTATAGAAATATTTTGTGGTCAAATCAGTCATCATTTCTCTCATCTGACTAGGAGCTTAGATCAATGGATAATGCAAATATAGATACCCCGACAGAAGAGTTAGAAGAAAAAAACAAATTAAAATCAAGAGGTTCAAGAAAATCGGCTTTGGATTTTAGGAAGTATACCAAGCAAATCTGGTTAGCAGGGCTAGGGGCTTTTTCACGTGCAGAGGAAGAAGGTAACAAGCTATTTGATTCTTTGGTTAAGGTAGGTGAAGAGCTAGAATCTAAAACCGGAGATTTAGCAGATAATACTGTTGGTAAGGTCACAGAAAAAGCAAAAGAATCTGTATCTGAAACGAAAGACAAAGTAGAAAAGATTCTTGATACAAGTGTTAATCATTCTTTAAACCGGATTGGATTGGTGACGCCGAAGGATTTACAACACATCGAACAGCTGCTTGTACAACTGCATATTAAGGTCGATGCTTTAATAGAAGAAAATCAACAATTGAAAGCAAAATTGAATAAAAAGTAAAAAAATGTTGGGATTTAGCAAATATATAACAGTTTTTTAGCATTTATTTTTGCTAAAAGCCCTGCTCTAGTATTGCGTTTTCCCCTAAAGCATTGCTATAAAGGCGTCATGGCCTTTTAAACTATAGCCTTGGACCTTAAACAAACGATATTAAGAGGATGTTTTATTCATGAATAAATCAGAATTAATCGATGCAATTGCTGAAAAAGGGGGAGTATCTAAGACTGATGCAGGCAAGGCACTCGATGCGACAATTGCGTCAATTACTGAAGCACTTAAAAAAGGTGACACAGTAACTTTAGTTGGTTTTGGTACTTTCAGTGTTAAAGAACGTGCTGCACGCACTGGACGTAACCCTAAAACTGGTGAAGAGCTTCAAATTAAAGCAACAAAAGTACCTAGCTTCAAAGCTGGTAAAGGTCTTAAAGATTCAGTAGCTTAATCTTTTAAGATGATTAAACGCGCCAATATAGGCGCGTTTTTTATTAAATATCTGAATTGACCAATATTGCTCATTCATTGATTGTGGTTTTTCAGTTAAAATTCTCCTCGAAATAAAATATTGGAATACTTATGGAATCGTTTCGTACAGTCATTAAGGGTTGGCTCGGCAAAGTCCTTCTAATTTTGTTTTTGACCCCTTTAGCACTTGTAGGTATTGAAGGATATTTTAATAGGGGAAACAAGGCTGATGTTGCGAAAACAGTAAACGGCCAAGAAATATCTAAAAAAGACCTTGAAACTTTAACTCAGTCTTACAAAGAACAATATTTAGCTGCTGTTAAAGGTGATGAGAGTCTACTTAATTTGCCTGTGATTCAGGCTAAAGCACTCGATATTTTAGTGTCACGTAATTTATTAATTCAACAAGCTGAAAAATTAGGTATTTCATTGAGTGATACTCAAATTGAGCAAATGTTAGCTCAGCAGCCTAGTTTGCAAGAGAATGGACAATTCTCGCAAAAACTCTATGAAAATTATTTACGTTCTATTGGTATGACAAGTCAGGGCTTAATATCTAGCCTTCGTCAAGATCATGCTTTAAAAATGCTAACGTCAACTTTTTCTGATTACTCCTTAGTAAGTAAAGTTGATTTAATGCAAATTGCGAATTTGCAAACTGAGCAACGTACATTACATTTGTCTAGTATTAAATTGGATGGTTATAAAACAGGTTTAACTGCATCTAATCAAGAAGCTACGGATTATTACAACAAACATCAAAATGAGTTTAAACAACAGGTTTCTGTTGATGTGGATTATGTTGTTCTTTCTCCATCAATGATGGCTAAACCAGCTCCTGCAACTGAAGCTGAACTTCAGCAAGCGTATAGCAAGTTCGTTGAAAATCAGAAAAAAGATGCTAAACGAACTGTGAAGCATATTTTAATTACTACAGATGCTCGTGATGATGCAGCAGCTCAAAAACTTGCTAAAGAAGTATATGCGAAAATTCAAGGCGGTCTTACATTTGCACAAGCTGCATCTCAGTTCTCTGAAGATCCAAGTTCGAAAGCAAAAGGTGGTTTAGTTGAAGCATATGCACCAGGTGTTTTCTCTGATGCGTTTGATAAAACTGTAGTGAACTTGAAAAAATGGACAAATTTCTCAACCAGTAAAAACCCAATATGGTTATCATATTATTGAGGCAGAAACTCAAGCCAATCAGATCCCTTCATTTGAAGCTGAAAAAGCTCGTTTAGTAGCAGAAGTTGAGAAGAACAAAGTTGCGAATGTTTATTCTGACTCGGTAAATAGCTTAAATGAAACCGTAGTGGGTAATGATTCTTTAGAAGGCATTGTACAAGAAGTTAAAGGTACAAAAGTTGAATCATTAAATGGCGTGACTTTAGCTACACAAAATCCATATTTAAGTGATCCAAACGTTAAAATTAAATTGTTTAATGATGACGTGAAAAATGGTGACCGTAACGCATCGTCTAATATTCAGTTAGCGAATGGTGATACGGTATGGGTTAAAGTACGTGATTATCATGCTGCTGGTGTAAAACCTTTAGCACAAGCGATGAATGAAGCGAAAGCAAAAGTTATCGATGAAAAAGCGCGTAAAGCTGTTCAAGCAAAAATTGCTACAATGTTGGCTGAATTTAAAACTCAACCAGCAGATCAAGTTGTTGCTAAAAATAAAGTGGCATTTGAATCGGCTGGCGTATTTACTCGTTCGCAAGGTTTAAAGCGTGAAATTGAGCGCACGGCATTTAGTGCAGCTACACCTAAGCCAGGTATGTGGTCTGTTTCAACAGCGAATTTACCAAATGAGCTGGTTGTTGTTGCAGTTTCAAATGTAAATTCATCTACTGCAAATGCTATTCCTGCTGATCAGTTACAGCAGTTAAAGCAACTTTATCGTCAATCGCGTGGTCAACAAATATTAGAAGATTACAGTCAATATTTAAAATCACATGCGAAAATTAAATAATAATTTAATTCAATAAAAAAAGCGCCTCGGCGCTTTTTTTATTGGCAGTTAATCTAAGTTATGTCCAATATATTGCTGCCTATATTGTTTAGGAGATAAATCAAAAATTCTTTTGAATGCCTGACTAAATGCTGTTTCAGATGAATAGCCGACCTTATTTGATATTTGCTGAATTGATAAATTACTTGTGCGTAAATACTGACTTGCCAAACGAAAACGATAATGCTGCAAATATGTGAGGGGTGGTTCACCAATAATACTGTTAAATATGTTTGCAAATTTAGAACGTGACATACAGCATTGTTCAGCTAAAGACTCAACTGTCCATGCTAATTCGGGTTGGCTATGAATAGCAGATAGTGCATTGCTCAGTTCAGGATGTGTTAAGGCACTTAACCAGTTTTGTTGATCTGTCATCTGTTGAATATGATCACGAATGCATTCAATGAGCAGAATACTGACTAAATGATCAATAATTTTGTCATGACCCGGTCTGATTTTTTGAGTTTCGATTGCTAGAAAATAGAGTCCAATTTGTAGCCATTCAGGTGGATTAGTTTGATTTTCATGTTGAATATGCATGATGGACGGCAATGCATTAATGAGCGGCCCAGCCATATGAGTATCGATTTGGCAGCGTAAACATAGCAATAATGTATTATCTGGAGATGAAGTACCAAACTCGATTGCATCTTGTCTGTGGCCGTTAAAAAGCGAAGTGATATCCAGAGAATCTACCAACTTACTTGCTGTTGATTTTGAGTCAGTCGCATTATGTGCTTTTCCCGAAGGAATTAAAATAATATCACCAGCAGTTGCAGTTATTTTTTCTGAAGCATTAAGTTGTATATATACTGAACCAGTTAAAACAATATACGCAAGTAGAGCAGATTGATCTTGTGTTTTAAAAGCCCATTCTCCTTGCGCTTTTAAATAGATGTATTCGGACTTATTCAGGTGAATATCATCAAAAAATTTACTTAGTGCATCCATATTTAAATGATCAATCATTATTTTAATAAAATTATAGTGAGCTATAAGAATAGATCAACATGTGTTTTTAGGACAAAAAAGTGGAAGAAAATGCCAAAGACTTTAACATAGGTTTTTTGGACGCTTACTACTGTTAACTAAACACTATTTCTTTAACTATATAGACATATAGAAAAAGGAAATATGGCTATGAATGCACCAGTAAATGTTCAGCAAGAACTTATGCCAGTGCGTGCGTCTATGCGTGAAATAGATCGCAAACGCTTTTTATGGATGATTAGTCCTGCTTTACCTGCTATCGGTTTAGGTATTTTAGCAGGTTATCAGTTTGGTCCACGCCCTTTAAAGAAAGTTTTCGCGTTAGGTGGTCCACTTGTATTACATGTCGTGATTCCTGTAATTGACACAATTGTTGGGAAGGATGCTCGAAATCCGACAGATGAAGAAATTAAGCTTTTAGAAAAAGATCCATATTACTCACGTCTTGTGAAGAGTTTTATTCCTCTACAGTATGCTGCAAATGTGTATGCATGTTATTTAACAAGTCGTAAAACAACATCTTTTATTGATAAGATTTTACTTGGTATCTCAATGGGAGCAATCAATGGTATTGCAATTAATACAGCCCATGAGTTAAGTCATAAGCATGATCGTATAGACCATATTTTGTCCCATCTTGCTCTAGTTCCTACAGGTTATAATCATTTCCGTATTGAGCATCCTTACGGTCATCATAAACGTGCAGCTACACCAGAAGATCCAGCTTCATCACGTATGGGTGAAACATTCTATGAATTCTGGCCACGTACTGTTATTGGTTCTTTTAAATCCGCAATAGAAATTGAAAAAAATCGGTTAAAACGTAAAGGTAAAGAATTCTGGTCTTCAGATAATGAATTATTACAAGGCTGGGGAATGACTGCCGCTTTTCATGGTTCTATGATTGGAATTTTTGGTAAAGGTACAATTCCATATTTAGCCACTCAAGCTTTTTATGGGATTAGTCTTTTCGAAATTATTAACTATATTGAGCACTATGGTTTATTACGTCAGAAAAAAGCTGATGGTAATTATGAGCGTACAATGCCTGAGCATAGCTGGAATAATAATAACGTAGTAACAAACTTATTCTTGTACCAGTTGCAGCGTCATTCAGACCATCATGCTTATCCGACTCGTCCATTCCAAGCATTACGTCATTTTGATGAGGCACCAGAGCTACCAAGTGGTTACGCAAGTATGCTACTACCGGCCTTAATCCCTTCATTGTGGTTTAAAATCATGGATAAGCGAGTTTTTGATCACTATAAAGGTGATTTAAACAAAGCGAATATTTCATCAAAGCGTCGTGCAAGAATCTTTAAGAAATTTGGGGTAATTGATAAAGCCCTAGAAAGTACAACTACTGAATAAATAAAATATTAATTCCTGAAATACGAAGCCCTCTAGTTATTAGACTAGAGGGCTTTTAAGTTTTGATATAAAGAGCTAATAAATTAAGGGAAGAAATTCCCTTAATTATTATTTTAGTTCGCTAGAAGATTTACCCAGTTCTCGGCGAGCAATGATCAATTGCTGAATTTGTTGAGTACCTTCAAAGATATCGAGAATTTTCGAATCACGCGCCCATTTCTCAAGTAACTCGTCTTCGTTATAGCCAACGCTTGCAGCCAGTTCGACACATTTTAAAGTAATCTCGTTACCCACACGGCCAGCTTTGGCTTTAGCAATAGAAGCTTCTTTAGAGTTTGGCTTTTTGTTATCTGCCATCCACGTTGCCTTTAACATAAGCAGGCGAGCAGCTTCCCACTCAGCTTCCATACGGTAGATTTGTGCTGCAAGATTAGAGGTGTGTAGATAAGGTGTAGAATAGCCAGGATCGAGTTGATCTTTAAAAATTTCTTTAATACGTTCTAGAGAAGCTTTAGCACAACCGATTGCCATTGCAGCGACGAGAGGGCGAGTGTTGTCAAAAGTTTCCATCACTCCGGCAAAACCTTTTGCAACATCAACTTCAGCATTTCCTAAAAGGTTTTCAGCAGGTACACGGCAATCAATAAAACTAATCACTGCTGTGTCTGAGGCTTTAATTCCTAATTTGTGTTCGAGACGTTCAACCTTCATTCCAGGTGTACCTTTGGGTACTACAAATGATTTAATGGCTGCTCGGCCAACTTTGCGATCCAGTGTTGCCCAGACTACGACAGAGTCTGCACGTTCGCCCGAGGTCACAAAAATCTTTTCGCCATTTAAAATATAGTCATTACCATCTTTGGTTGCAGTTGTACGAATAGCAGCAGAATCAGAGCCGCAACCTGGCTCGGTAATTGCCATTGCTGCCCATGTTCCTTTGAAACGCTCTAATTGCTCATCATTTGCAACAGCAGCAATGGCTGAGTTCCCAAGACCCTGACGTGGCATACTCAGCAATAAGCCTGTATCGCCATAACACATCTCAATAATCCCAAGAGCGGTAGACATATTGGTTCCGTTACGGATGCCTTCGTTATCTGTATCGCCACGGTTACCAGCACCCGCAGCTCCGGCATTAATACCTTCGCCACCTTCGTTCATTCCATCGATGAGTGAGGCAAGCATATCGAGTTCTTTAGGATAAGCATGCTCAGCTTTATCATATTTACGAGAAATAGGGCGTAAAACATTGATCGCAACATCATGTGCTTGATCAATCATCATTTTGAATTTTTTAGGATTTTGTAAATTCATTATAGTATCCTCTGATTGATCATTTAAGCATGTAAGCCAGATTGTAAAATTGCAGTAGCTCGTAAATCACGGTACCAACGTTCAACTGGGTGTTCTTTTGTGAAACCATGTCCACCAAGAATTTGCACACCATCTGTACCAATTTTCATGGATTTTTCAGCACAAAGTAGTTGGGCCAGATAAGCTTCACGGTGGAACGGCTTGCCTGATTCTGCAAGGCTTGCCGCATTTAAAAGCAGCATACGCATTGCGTCAATTTCAATTGCCATATCTGCAATCATGAAAGCGACACTTTGCCGATGTGAAATTGGTTCACCGAAAGCAGTTCGTTCATTGGCATATTTAATACAATAAGCTTTAACCGCTTCGCAGGTACCTACAGCCATCGCACACCACATTAAATTACCTAAATCTAAAAAGGCGGTGTAATCAAAATCTGTTGCACCTAAGCGTAGAGCAGGTGTGTTATTAAAGCGTAAAGTTGCCGTTTCTGTCGCTTTAAGGCCCATTGCTGGAGTGTTTTTAATTGAAATTGTTTCGTTGCATTGCACAACAAATATATCTGGCTTGCCGTTAAAGTCTGCACTTACTATAAATACATCGGCTAGATCACCTAAAATAACAAGTGTTTTTTCACCATCAATAAAAAATTGATCATTTTCAAGTGAGGCTTTGGTTTTTAATTCATAAGGATTAAAAGCCGGAGTAGCTTCTTGTACCGCAAAAGTTGCTGTAATGTCTGATTCTTCTGCAAAACAAGGTAAGTACATCGATTGGACTTCGGTTGAACCCCAACGCGTGATTGCATTAATGACGCTAAATGTACTGAGTAATCCTGCTGTAAGGCTAAAATCACCTTGTGCTAGTTTCTCGGCAATCAGTAAATTACTAACAATATTTTGTTCAGCTGCTACACCACCGAGTGCTTCTGGAAGGGCATAGTAATTGAGTCCTAAATTTTCTAAATATTGCCAAAGACTTTCTGGAAACTGACCAGTCTGATCAGCTTCGTGAGCTAACCCTAATAAAACTTCTTGAGCAAATTGAGACATTGCTTCAGAGGTCATTTGTTGTTCTTCAGTTAGGCTTAAATCAAACAGAGTTTTTTGTTGTTGAGGTAACCGCTGTTGGGAGATCTGTTTCGGTTTAAATGCTTTTTGAGTCTGGCTTAATGCTCTAAAACCAGCTTTTGAACCTTGATAAAGAGATTTTTCTATAAATTTACGTAACTTGAGTTGATCAAGTACATCGCTTCCAGCCAATTTAGTGATCAGCGATAAACCCAAACCCTGAGCTTTATTGATCATACTTGTCATGATTATGGTGTCCTAACACATTGTTATTGTTTTATGCTGACACGCCTGATAGTAAAAAACTATGTCGTTACTGACATTCGAAAAATGAGTAGATAAATGGTAGTTAAGAAGTAAAATTATTTTAAGTTTTTGATTTTATTTATTTAAAATAATTTGGTTGTTGGGTGAGTAGAGATGTATTGACTAGAATGACATAGAATCATTCTAGTCCTTTATTAAATTAAGCAAAGTTACGAATCATACGTCGTACATTTGTTTTTGCATCAATAACCGTCATAAATGTGTAAGCTCCAATAAATTTACGGCTAATAAACATAAATTCTTTTGGAGGTACTGAGAAATAACGTGACGCCATAGATTTACTTGCTTGCTGCATAACACGACTATGTAATTGACTTTTCTTCCAGTCATAACGTTCATGTTCATCCATAAGGCCAGCGGGCATTTCTGGATTATTTGCAGGGGTACTAAATGCTTCTGTCGCGATTAAAAAGACATCGGCCATGCCCGGTTTAATACTTTCAGGCATTGCCTCAAAAAACTCATATCCAGTCATTGCTTGTACCATCGCATGTTTATCATGCTGATAACCTGCCTGAATTAAATTACGTGCTACCGATAACAAGTGTTCATCAAACTGACGGATAGCACCAAAGTCTAATAATACAATTTTATCCTGAACATCTTGGCCATTACCTAAACGGACAAGGTAATTACCGAAGTTAGGGTCGGTTTGCATTTCACCCCATTCAAAAATTTCACGAACAGCAATTTCTAGTGAAGCTTCACCAAGCTGATTACGACGCTCTTGAGGCAAAGACAACATAACAGGGCTATTGATTGGAACACCGCGTTCGAAAGTCATGCAAAGTACTTGGTTGGTGCAATATTCATCTACGATTGTCGGAACAATATAACGCTCGTCATCTTTTAAGCGTTCACCGAAGCGACGAGTAGTAGCAGCTTCAACATCATAGTCAACTTCACGATGCATCATCTCACGCACTTCATCAAACCACTGATCAAATTCACGGGTTTGTGGGACCATACGTGTCAGTTTAAGCATGTTTTTAAACAAGCTCATATCTGAATCAATTGCGTTTGCAACACCCGGATATTGAATTTTTAGGACTAATTCCAAGCCATCTGATTTACGTGTTGCACGGTGTACTTGTGCGAGAGAGGCGGTACCAATTGGCTCATGATCAATTGTTAAATCATTTAATTTAGCACCCAGTTGTTCTTGTAGATGTGGCTTAATTGCAGGCCAATCTAAAGCAACGGTTTGGTTATTTAGGGTATTTAATGCTTGTGTAATCTCTTCTGGTAAAAAATGTTCACCATAAAGAGCCATCATTTGCCCTATTTTAACAATAGAACCCTTAAGTTTACCTATTTCAGAAACCAGATAATTAGCTTGTTCGCTCATCGCTTTTTTGCGTCTCTTTTCTTTTTCTTCATCATTAGAAAAAATAGAAGAAGCACTTGCAGTTGCCCAACGTGTTCCCGCAAGTAAAGAAGCTTTCGCGATTGATAAGCGTCGATCCATGGAAGAAGTTTTTAAACTCTTAAGCTTATCTTTCTGATTTGACATGAAAATAGAATCCTATGCGCATCATGCAGCCAAACGCTGTGATCTAAAATTGTAACGAATATTACATGTTTTAAGCGTATTAAAATAGTTCTCTCAGACTGAATGATAGGTCGAAATTACCATCTTTATTTCATTAGCTCTTAAATAGCCTAAGCAATATAGAAATTTAAGAAATTAACATCCTTCAGATAAGTAAAACTAAAATAAAACGGATCTTTGATAACAAAACGGATTACATCTTAAATTGAATCTTTAATTCAGATTTCTGCATCAAATGAAGGCGATTAGTCTGAATATGTTGCAATAACATCTGTTTGACTGAATCATGCATAAAACCAAGTGCGTGCGCTTTTACAATAATGATGCTCGGCAGGGTATAAAAGAAATACTTAACATCATCAAGAGTTGCATTATTAAAAATACCTTGTTCAATTAACGTCTGCTGCAAAAACTGTTTTTCATTTAATACAGAATCTGAAGATTCATCCCAAAAACGGTGACGCATTGCCATCAGATTGTTGTGCTTATAACTCATAAATTGTCAGCTCAGACTTCAAATCTAAATAAAATATATGGAGTCGAGCCGCGAATATCAAGGTGAGATTATTTTTTCTTCAGTTGCTGATTGAGTTTTTATGTAACTATTGTAAATAGCCTAAGCAAATTTAAAAATTTTTCTAAAAAAATTATAATCGAAACAATTTCATCTATAAATCCATTTATCATGACTCCTGCATGCAGATTGTTAAAAAGTAATAAAATTGAATTTTCTATTCATGAATATGAACATGATTCAAATGCTAAAAGTTTTGGGTTAGAGGCGGCCGAAAAATTAGCTTTAGATGTAAAAGAAGTATTTAAAACTTTAATGGTAAGTGACGATAAGAATTATTATGTTGCGGTCTTACCGGTTAATCATCAATTAAATCTAAAAAAAGTTGCTACGGCGTTTGGATGTAAAAAATTACAGATGGCTAATCCTAAAGATGCTGAACGTTTGACAGGGTATTTAGTAGGAGGGATTAGCCCTCTAGGTCAAAAGAAGCGTTTAAAAACCGTCGTTGATGCATCTGCACAAAACTTTAGCAAAATTTATGTAAGTGGCGGAAAAAGAGGGCTTGATATTGGTTTAAATCCTAAAGATTTAGCACAGCTTTTAGATGCTCAATTTGTTGATGTGCTTGATTAGTAAAATAAATCTCTTTCTTATCTCATTAAATTAACTAATTTTAAGATAGGTAGTATTAAATTAAATTTTTTAATAAAAACAATTCTCATTATTACTTATATTTAGTATTATTCCGAGCCTTATAAAACTTAACTAATAACTTTTGGGCTTGGAGAAAGGAAAAAATGCATCAATATAAAAAGGTCGGGGCTAACTCAAATCATTTGACGTGTGCTAAACCACGATATTTTAAATTAAAACCTTGTTGTATTGCTGTAGCAGCAATATTTGCGCAGCAGGCTTATGCGAATACAAATATTGAAAAGGCAACCCTTAATAATCAAGCGATACAAAAGCCTGTAGCTCAATTGCAAAAAATTATAGTGACGGCGACAAGAACACCCAAAAATATTGCTGAAATTGCAGGTACAGTTCAAACGATTGAGAAGCAGCAAATTGAACAACAAGCAACAGCTGGACGAAAAATTGCCGATATTCTGGCTCAGTTAGTTCCATCACTTGGGGTGAGTAGTGGAACGAGTACCAACTATGGGCAAACAATGCGTGGTCGTGATGTCATGATCATGATTGACGGCGTATCTCAAAATGGATCACGCGATGTTGCTCGACAGTTAAATAGTATTAGCCCAGGCATGATTGAACGTATAGAAGTCCTTGCTGGAGCTACGAGTATTTATGGATCTGGTTCTACCGGTGGGATCATTAATATTATTACAAAACGTGCTGATTCGACTAAACCTGTGAGTTTTGAGACTAAACTTGGTATTACGTCTTCTGATACATTTCGGAGTGATAGTCTAGCTTATGAAGTTGGCCAATCTATTTCATTTAATAAAGATAATATAAGTGGTTTCTTAGGGGCTAATTTCACTAGTCGCGGATCTCAGTTCGATAGCCATGGTGATCGTATTGCTATAGCACCTATGCAAGGTAGCCGTCCTGACACTGATACAATTGATATTAACAGTCGTATAAATATAGATTTAACTGATAACCAATCACTAAGTTTGGGTGCGCAATATTATAAAGATGAACAAGACACGAATTATGGTCCTGATTATGGGAAAAATTATATTTATGGAGGAGCGCCTAATTCATATATTGGGAAGAAGGGTTTAGAAATATCTAATCAGCCTTTTACAGAGCGCTACGCATTCAACACTCAATACCAAAATAAAGATATTTTAGGTCAGGTCTTAAATCTAGAAGGATATTACCGTAAAGAAGATGCTCGTTTCTTTCCAGTCTTTTTAGGAGGGGAAAGTACAGAAGCAAAACAATCTCAATCTGAAATCGAAGTTGCTGGTCTGCGGTCAACAGTACAAAGTGATTTAAATATTATAAATCGTGATCTTAATCTAACTTATGGTTTAGATTATGAACATGAAAAAGATCATCAACATTATGAGCACTTCACAGCATTTAATACAGGTTTGATATATAAACCCACAGGTAAAATCTCCGATGCTGGTCCAAATACAACAATTCAAAGCGCTGGCGTTTTTTTACAAGGTGATTACGCTTTAACGGACCGTATGAATGTCCAGGCTGGTACTCGTTATCAATATATTAAAGCTGAAACTGAACAGTACTCGACTAAAAATGGGATACAGCCAAACGGAGCTGTAAATGACGATGCGGTTTTATTCAATTTGGGAGCGATATATGAATTAACAGACGAGCAGCAAATATTTGCTAATTTCTCTCAAGGTTTTAGCTTTCCAGATGTACAACGAATGATGCGTGATGCATTTAATATCTCAACAGCGAATATCCAACCTATTAGTGTAAACAGCTATGAACTAGGCTGGCGTTTACAAGGGGAGCAAAGCCTAAATCTAGGTATAACAGGTTTCTATAATACTTCAGATAAAGTAGTTCAGTTTTACAAGAACAGTAATAAAGAAACTGTTGCTGAGGTTATGGACAAAGACCAGCGTGTATATGGTGCTGAACTAACGGCGACCTATCCATTTATGGAAGAGTTTAAAGTGGGGGGAACGCTTGGTTATACGCGAGGTCAATATAAAGATACGGATGGTAAATGGAAAGAGTTGAATGCTTTTCAGGTATCACCAATCAAAGGTACTGTTTTTGCCGAGTGGAACAATGATGAGGGATATGGCGCTCGTGTGCAAATGCTTGCTATAAAGGGTACAAATGAAGCCGTAAAAGATGACTCACTTTCAGCTGTAAAAATTAAAGGCTATAGCACGATGGATGTTTTGGCACATTTCCCAGCGTGGTGGAAAGGACGTATAGATTTTGGTGTATATAATGTTTGGAATAGAGACTATCGTACTGTCTATAGTCAACAAGCAGAAAAAGTATATGGGCTTGTAGAAAGTATCCCAGCTGAAGGACGTACTTATGGCCTCAGTTATACATTTAATTATTAATGTGAGTTGATATAGGGAATATCTAATCATAGATATTCCTTATTAAATATAAAAAATAGCAAAATAAACTTGCATTAACAAATGAAAATGATTATCATTATCTATATTAAAAGTTAAAGAATATTTTAATAATTAAATTTAACGCCTACTACTGTAATACTAAGTTTTTAGGCGATTTAAAGTTATACCAGAGACTCCAATAGCAATAATGTTGAAAAGATGAGTTGATTTTTGGTATGTGACACCTGCAAGACATTATAAAAATATGCGGGTTCAAGCAGCGGTAAATGGAGCTAAGAAAAATAAATACGATCAGCGCAACAAAAAGAATAAACCAAGAGCAGCAAGCAAGGATGGCTTGCTGTTCTTGTATTTAAAGCCAGCTTCATAATTATTTATATTGTTCAACCTTTTTAGGCTTATAACTCTGCTCAGTAACAGTTTGCTTATATTTTTGACTAAAAAATAACCACTAATGTTTCATTTATTAACATCCTGCCTTTTTATCCAATTTTTTGTATACCCTGAATAAAACATGATCAAAAAAGAGGTAAAAACGTGCTTATTTTTCATGGAAAACCTGTTCATGGAGCAATTTTTGATATGGATGGGACAATGTTTGATACTGAGAGGTTGCGGTTTCAAACATTGCAACACGCATCTCAAGAACTCATTGGACAGGAATTTTCACACGAATATTTAATGCAATGTTTAGGTTTAAGTGCAACTACTGCTGAACAATTAGCTCAACGTTTGTATGGTGTGAATGTTCCATATAAAGAGATACGAAAAAGAGCCGATGAGATGGAGCTTGACCACATACGAAAACACGGCGTACCTATCAAAAAAGGTTTGGTTCAAGTTTTAGAACGTTTAAGAAAATCGGGTTTGAGAATGGCGGTGGCTACTTCAAGTCGTAGAGCAATAGCAGAAGAATATTTAATTAACGCAAATGTTTATAAGTTTTTTGATGTGATTACTTGTGGGGATGAAGTACAAAATGGAAAGCCTCATCCTGAAATATTTTTAAAAGCAGCAAGTCAACTTCATTTAGATGCTAACCAATGTTTAATGTTCGAAGATTCTGAAAATGGCTTAACGTCAGCGCACACATCAGAAGGTCAAACGATTTTATTAAAAGACATTAAAGAACCAAATGATGAAATGTTGGCAAAAGCCGATTTTTATTACGATCAGATGTATGACTTTTTAACAGATCTTGATCAATTTATTCCTGTTGTGGATATGCCACAAGGACAAGAGTCTTTTCCGCAAAGCCTAAATCAACTTACCGTTGGCATACACGGTTTTGGTGCTATTGGCGGCGGATATATAGCGCAAATCTTGTCACACTGGGATGGATACACCAAACCAAGACGTATTATTGCTTCTACCCGAAATAGTCTATTCCGCGAAGCGGTAAATGCATTTGGAACTTATAGCATTCGCTATGGGCAGTTTTCTTATGATGAACGCATTGAAAATATGACAATTGTTGACTCAGACAATGAACAGCAAATGTTAGAGATGTATACCCATTCAAGTTTGGTCGCACTGTGTTTGCCTGAACAAGCGATTGAAGCTGAGTCAAAAATGATTGCAAAGGGTTTATACGCTCGTTTTAACTCGGCATTAGAAACATGTATAGAACCATTAACTTTTTTAATTATTTTAAATAAAGTTGGCGCAAAATATTTGGTCATGAAGCATCTTAGAGAAGCGCTTATAGAGCTGACTAATGATGAGGACGTGACGGAGCATATTTTAAAAGAACATTACTTTTGTGACACCGTTGTAAACCGCATGGTTTCAAAACTATCTAATCAAAATCTATATCGTCAACTTCGTATTAAGCATCATTTTCTTGAACAGCACTTATCTGATGTAGAGCAAGAGGAACAGGTCGAAATTGAAGACTGCAATAAACTGACCCAAGATCAGCAAAATCAGGCGTCTTTATATGTAGATAATATGCGCCGTAATTTCCAGCCTGGACATATATTACAAAGCATGGATTTAATTTTATTCCATAGCGAAACGGATATGCCAATTTATGTAGAAAAGGGTAGCCCTTTACTCGAAAAATTACGCCAAGTTGTATTGGTTGAGCAGATTACAGATATTCAATTAATCAAAAATCGACTATGGAACGGCGTGCACGCGATGCTTGCGTGGTATGCATCGTTACTGGACTATGATTCTATTGGTGTTGCTATGGGAAATAGTTCTGTTAAAGCTTTCGCAGAAAACTTAATTACAGAAGTAAAGCAAGGGCTTGCAATTGTGTTGCCTAACTATGCAAAAAGATTTGGATCGACTTGCGCAAAGTTTTCTAGATTCATGTGAATATGCATTTAAAGATCCATGTCAGCGTGTGGCGCGAGATCCGCTACGAAAACTGGGTCACAATGAACGGGTAATAGCATCAATTGTGATGAATATGAGTCATGACTTACCCTATAAAAACTTATTAAAAGGTGCTGCTTTGGGTTATGCCTATGCAATTCAATTTTTAAAAATTGACGAGGCTGATGCGATTAAACATTTGCAGCAACAAATTCAGAATTTAGATTTGAGTACAGTTCAGAAACGGCAGTTGGAAGTTGAGTTGACGCAATTAATTCAATATTTATTTTCTGAACAAGGCAAGCAACCTTTGAACATGAATATTACTAACTCCAACACTACGCGCACTCAATATGCTTAAATTCGTTCAATGAATTAGCACTCTACAATTAAAAGGCAAACATGCTTTAATACAAAAATTGAATCATTTTGAATTAAAGCTGTGTTTCTAAAACCTTCGACATCCATGGTGCCAACTTCTTTACGGGATTATCCGGAATGGCATCTTGGGCGTCAAAATTATGCCTTATGGTATCTGGAAATTAATGATCAAAAATTGGTTAATTATTTAGATGGGTTGCGCGCGCATTTTTCAGATTTTTTATTAGAACCTAATAGCCGTCAATATCATGTCACGCTGTTTATATGCGGTTTTTTGACTGATGAATCTAAACTTTATAAAGATGATTTTAGTTTTAATGAGTTTGAGCAACAGAGAGAAATTTTAAGAAAAGAGGATTTTGCTCCATTTCATTTAAAAATTGGAGCAGTTGATAGTTTTAGTAGTGCTTTATTTGTAGAAATTCAAGATGCCGAAAATATCTTATCTCTAATACGTCAGAAGTTAGGCACGGTTTCTAATGAAATTGCAGCTTTAGATTATTGCCCACACATTACCTTAGGGTTATATAAAAAAGCTTATAGTAGTGATTTGATTTTGCAAAAAATTTCTGAATTACCTGTACAATATAAATACGCTGAATTTGAACTTAAAATTGAGCATTTGACGTTTGGTTATTATCAGGCTCAAACTTTACAAGGTAAGTTATATCCCTCTCAGCATTTGTTTTTAGGTGATTCATGTTGCAACTAATTTTGGGTGGTGCTCGTTCTGGTAAAAGTCGACTGGCTGAACAAACGGCAATAGCTACGCAATTAGCTGTGACTTATGTCGCAACGGCGCAAGCACTTGATCCTGAAATGCAAAAACGAATTGCACACCATCAAAACCAGCGTCCTGCTCACTGGTCATTGGTTGAAGAGCCATTATTTTTAGCAAAAACTTTGCAGAAAATTGATCGACCTAATCAAATTATTTTGGTGGATTGTTTAACGCTCTGGCTAACGAATTTATTACTTTTAGATGATCAAAACGTTCAAGAGTTTGAATGTGAGCAACTAATAGACGTTTTACCTCAGCTCCAGTCAGAAATTATTTTAGTAAGTAATGAAACTGGTCTGGGTGTTGTGCCATTAGGCGAGATTAGTCGACAGTTTGTAGATGAAGCAGGCAGACTGCATCAAGCTCTAGGACAAATTGCAGATAAGGTTATGTTTTGTGTAGCTGGTTTTCCAATGATTTTAAAAGGTGAGAAGTAAAATGAACTGGTGGTTAGAATCGGTAAAGCAACCTAATCTAGAAGCAAAAAAACAAGCTGAACAACATCAACTCCAACTCACTAAACCTACGGGTGCTTTAGGTGATTTGGAGCAGATTGCAATTACACTTGCCAGTTTACAGTCAAATGTTCATCCTCAAGTTAACCACCCATGGATCACAGTTTTTGCGGGTGATCATGGCGTAGTTGAAGAAAATATCTCTGCCTATCCTCAAGCTGTCACACGTCAAATGTTGCAAAACTTCACAACTGGTGGTGCAGCAATTAGTGTAATTGCTAAATATCATCAAGCTCATTTGCAAGTTATCGATTGTGGCACAGTAGGCGAAGCGTACGAATATGCTGATGTTGAGCGTCATTGTATTCGGGCAGGCACAGCAAATTTTGCAAAACAAGTTGCAATGAATGCTGAGGAATGTCGTGCTGCTTTAGAATTAGGAAAAAAGAGCGTAGATACAGCTAAAGCCAATGGTGCAGATATTTATATTGCGGGTGAAATGGGAATTGGAAATACCTGTTCTGCTTCTGCGTTAGCATGTCTTTTTATTAAATGAGACGGCTGAACAATTAACTGGTGTAGGTACAAGGAATTGGTGCCGATCAGTTAAGACATAAAATTGAAGTTATTGAGCAGGCAATAGAGCATCACTATCAATATGTCATTGGTGATGCGTTTAAAATCCTAAGTGCTGTAGGCGGTCTAGAAATTGCTGCGATAACTGGTGCTTATATTCGATGTGCTCAAATTGGTTTACCCGTGGTTGTGGATGGATTTATTAGTTCGGTAGCTGCTTTATGTGCGGTACGAATGAACCCTGAAATACGTGGCTGGATGCTATTTGGACATCAATCGGCAGAATATGGTCACCGACGTATTTTGCAAGAACTTAATGCTGACCCAATTTTAAAGATGAATTTGCGTTTAGGTGAAGGTAGTGGAGCTGGTGCTGCTTTGGCATTGATTAAAATGGCGTGCGTATTACATAATCAAATGGCAACGTTTGCTCAAGCGGCTGTAAGTGGAGACAAAATTGAGTAAATTGAAAATTGATTTACTCAGACATGGTGAAACTCAGTTTAGCCATACTTTACGTGGTCATTTAGATGATGAATTAACAACAAAGGTTGGCAGCAAATGCAGTCAACCATTGAGCAAGTTGCAAATCAGCCATGGGATGTGATTGTTAGTTCCTCATTAAAACGTTGTGCTTGTTTTGCCGAGCAGCTAGCTGAACAAAAAGAATTACCGTTAGTTTTAAGTCCCGATTTAAAAGAAATGTATTTTGGTGACTGGGAAGGGATTTCAACACAGCAGATTTATGAAACCTCACCCGAGTTGCTAGCAAATTTTTGGCAAAAGCCTAGTCAGTATTGTCCTCCTAATGCAGAAAGTTTAATTCTATTTCAAAATAGAGTTTTGATTGGGTTTAAGCAATTAATTGATCAAATGCAGAGCCAAAACTGGCAACATGCTTTAGTTGTTACCCATGGGGGCGTAATTAAATTATTGGCTTGTTTAGCTGGGCAACAGCCTTTAGATGATTTACTTAAAATGCCAGCAGAACTTGGGAAGTTATATCCTCTCGAATTTTCTAAAACAGATGATCAATTAACTTTTCTGTTGAGATAGCAGCTTTATATTTTTATACAATTGTAAGTTATTATTTTTATAAAGATATTTGAAATATTGTAATCGTACTGTCATTGCTAAAAATTAAGATATGAGCATTTCTTATTAATAGCTTATCTGACTTATGAATATTTTATTTAAAACGACAATGCTTGCTGCGTCATTAGTGCTTGTGGCTTGTAATAATAATGACGATCAAGATAATCAGCCAACGACACCACCTATAACCCAATCAAAGTATTATCAAACCAAAACACCTTATCAAGCTCAACAAGAATTAAAAAGCTATGAACAAGCACCAAGTGGATTCCAACCTGTTTTTACAGAGTTAGTGGCGCGTCATGGCTCAAGAGGTCTATCAAGTCTTAAATACGATTTAGCTCTTTATAATTTATGGAAACAGGCAAAAACAGAAAATGCCTTAACACCGTTAGGTGAGCAATTGGGAACTGACCTTGAAGCAATGATGAAAGCCAATATTTTGTTAGGTTACGGCGTAGAAGGAATTCGCCAGTACGGTTATGGAAATGAAACCATGACCGGTATTTTTAGAACATCGCGGGATTGCTGATCGTTTATTACAACGATTACCGAATTTATTTAATCAACAAGCTTCGATATCGGTACAAAGTTCGGGTGTGGATCGTGCGGTAGATAGTGCTAAATTTTTCACGGCTGAACTCATTAAACAACAACCGCAGCTCAAAGATAAAATTGTTCCAGTCTCTTATACCAATTTATCGAGTGAAAGCGTGCCAAGTGTTGAAGATGGTGGGGTAGACCGTTTTAAACTTTATTTTCATAGCTTGAATGCAGATGAAGACCTAACTCAGCCGCTAAGTGTTAACCAACAGAAAATTTATGATGCAAGTCAGGCCTATCAAGATTTTGAAGAAAATAATAAAGATTTAACCCAAAAGTTAGATGAATTATCAAATCATACACAAGCTGAACAAGTCGCTTTAACTGTGTTAAGTCCAATTTTTTAAAGCAGACTTTATTAAAAAATTGGGTACAACAGGTTATAGCTTTAGTAATACGGGGTCTTTTACAGTCACTTCGCCTAAAGGTGAGCAAATTACAGAAAAGGGCAAGGGTAAAAATACAATCGCTAGTGCATTAGATGCAGCCGCTTATGTGTATGAGCTTTATTCAATTTCTGGGGGAATGAAAAATGAACTAAAAGGCATTGATTTTGATAAATATATGCCTGTAGAAGCCGCAAAATTCTATGCCGGATTTAATGATGCCAATGATTTTTACGAAAAAGGTCCGAGTTTTACAGAGTCAAATCAAGTCATAAGTGCAATCGCCCAAGGGCTAAAGCAAGATTTATTTCAACAAGTTGATGCTGTAGTCAATAAAGCCCAACCTTACAGATCTCGACATCCCAATTTTGACATGAATCCAATACTTTCTCTCTGTATATATTAACATATATATAGAGGTAAGAGAAAGTACAAGTTAATTGCAAATAAACATAGACTCCTCTCTTTTGCACTGCCCTTGTGCATAGGACATTTATATGAGCCCTTGAGCTGGGCGGGCGATTTTCATTCGTTTTTGATGATTTCTCAATGAAACGTTTATCATGTAAAATTGATGGCTTTATTTTTAGCCTCGCACTTCTCATTAATGATATGTCGAGGGGAGAGAGAGAGAGAGGGTGTCTTTTTTATGATTACCCTCTCTTCGGTTGATTAATCATCATCTAACGATTTATATATTATGCTTTGCATATTACAAAAATTAGAATTTATATGTTGCTTGGACACTCCACTCCCCTAAGTGCCAACTTTAATTGAAAAAGGGTTGTTTCTTAAAGTCTGGATTTATTGAATAGTAACAAGGGCAGACGTTCAAGTCAAATAAAATTTTACTGTCTGGATTGGAATATTGAATCTCACGACAATAGCCCTCGAGCCAAATTCTACGAGGAGAGGGAGTTGCTGTGACATCCCGTCCTGTGGAAGGGACGTAATGAAGCTTCCCTTCCAGTGATGCATTCTTCGAAAGGAGTCGGTGCTGAGGGAGGCCCTCCTCAACCAGGACATCCTCTATAGCATACAAGAGGTTGGATAAAAGGATCGGGTGGAACGAAAAATAAGGATTCGTTCACTAGCTAGAAACGAACGCAGGAGGAGGAGTTAGAGATAAGAAATAATGCAATTTCACGAGGTGCCGGTAGATGGCTACGGCCAGAGAGGTATGTGTATTCGTGCACGAAAGCACCTCCGGGTAAATAAATGGGGATCCCGATAGGAATTTCAAAAAATGATAATGCTGTGATGAAATATTAATAGAGGGTAGCTACTAAATGAGAAATTGCAGCTTTAGTTTTTTCTTTGTTTATTTTATTTGCACAGCTGAAACGGGCGGTTATCTGGTAGGGTGTCCAGGGGTGATGTCGGAGGCAGGCAGTGCGGCTAGTTATAATAATTCAAATATTGATTATCATTAATGTTAATCCCTTCCTTGCTTTCTCTTTAAAAAGGGAATATTCAGTTAAAAATCTGGTGTGACTGTCGCACAGCACACAACTTTCCAGTTCTGAAAGTAAGTCTGTGCTTGTCACACCAGATTTTTGTGTCAACTTGTATTTTAGTTTCAACAGTACGGTTCATTCGATTTTCAAGATGTAAAATTTATAAGTATGGGAAAATATTTATATTTTGTTACCATGGCAACCATTTCTCATATCTTTCCTATGAAATACAAGAGTAAAGAGGTCTTCAGAAGATTTCAATGACAAAATGAGAATATACTATAATGGAAAAAATCCATTTGTCCCCTTCTATTATTACGTATTCTTGCCCCTTATATTGTTTTAATTATTGTCTAATTAGTCGGCTGCAAAATGTCCGCTAATTAATTTCATTGATTATTTATTAATTAAACAGATCTTTTTATTAATGAGCTAGCATTGCCAAGGATGTCTGTTATGAAGACTCAATTAGATTTTAATTGAATATTTTTATTTATTTTTATTAATAATTTCTCCTAATTAGTCGAACTGTCTCGCAGCTAGCCTAAAAGCCAACTGATCAAATTCAGGCCCCGCGGAATATTTATAGGCCCTCTCT